>JAJQKJ010002624.1:0-40947 GCA_029574335.1 Rana kukunoris | reverse complement strand
TGCAGGAGAATTCATTCATTAAAAAACACCAATAAAAAAGCGTGGGGGTCCCCCAAATTCAATAACCAGACCCTTTAGGTCTGGTATGGATATTAAGGGGAACCCCGCCATCAATTTAAAAAAAAAATGACGTGGGGTTTCCCCCAAATATCCATAACCAGACCCTTCAGGTCTGGTGTGGAATTTAAGGGGAACTCCACCCCAAATTAAAAAAAAATGGCGTGGAGTCCCCCCAAAATCCACACCAGACCCCTTATCCGAGCACGTTGACCTGGCCGGCCGCAGAAAAGAGGGGGGGACAGAGCGCGGCCCCCCCCTCTCCTGAACCGCACCAGGCCACATGCCCTCAACATTGGGAGGGTGTTTGGGGTGCCCCCCAAAACACCTTGTCCCCATGTTGATGAGGACAAGGGTCTCTTCCCCACAACCCTTGCCCGGTGTTTGGGGGTCTGCGGGCAGGAGGCTTATCGAAATCTGGAAGACCCCTTTAACAAAGGGGCCCCCCAGATCCCGGCCCCCCCCCAGTGTGAAATGGTAATGGGGTACCTTGTACTCTACCATTTCACGAGTAAAAAAAATGTAAAGGGTTAAAAACGACAAGAGCCGGTTTTGACAAGTCCTTTATTATCTTCTTTCTTCTTTCCTTCGGGTTTCTTCTTCCTCCTCCTTCTTCTTCCTCTGCTTCTGTCTTGGGTCTTCTATTCCCGCATCTTGCCCGGCGTGTTCTTCCATCTTATTCGCTGTCCTTCTCGTCCGCATCTTCTTCTTGTTCTTCTTCCCGGAGCGGGCCGCTTCCAATTGAAATCCCCTCTGTCTGCCGGACCACGCCCCCCCTGACGCCACGGGCAAGCTCTTAGGAAAGTCCCCGTGGGTGCCTGTGCGTCAGAGGGGGGCTTGTCACATGTTCCAGAAATGCAGCAATTCAAATGGAAGCGGCGACTCTGGCAAAGAAAAAGCCGCGCACGAAGCTTCAAATTGAATTGCCCGCCCTCATCCTTGTGACCACGCCCCCCTCTGACGCACTTGCAGCACACACCTAAGAGCTTGCCCGTGGCGTCAGAGGGGGGGCGTGGTCCGGCAGACAGCGGGGATTTCAATTGGAAGCGGCCGCTTCCGGCGAAGAAGAAGAAGGAGAAGAAGATGCGGACGAGAAGGACAGCGGAAGAAGATGGAAGAACACGCCGGGCAAGATGCGGGAATAGAAGACCCAAGACAGAAGCAGAGGAAGAAGAAGATGGAGGAAGAAGAAACCCGAAGGAAAGAAGAAAGAAGATAATAAAGGACTTGTCAAAAACCAGCTCTTGTCGTTTTTAACCCTTTACATTTTTTTTACTCGTGAAATGGTAGAGGTACAAGGTACCCCACTACCATTTCACACAGGGGGGGGCCGGGATCTGGGGGCCCCTTTGTTAAAGGGGTCTTCCAGATTTCGATAAGCCTCCTGCCCGCAGACCCCCACAACCAACCGGGCAAGGGTTGTGGGGAAGAGACCCTTGTCCTCATCAACATGGGGACAAGGTGTTTTGGGGGGCACCCCAAAACACCCTCCCAATGTTGAGGGCATGTGGCCTGGTGCGGTTCAGGAGAGGGGGGGGCCGCGCTCTGTCCCCCCCTCTTTTCTGCGGCCGGCCAGGTCAACGTGCTCGATAAGGGGTCTGGTGTGGATTTTAGGGGGGACTCCAAGCCATTTTTTTAAAAATTTGGGGTGGAGTTCCCCTTAAATTCCACACCAGACCCGAAGGGTCTGGTTATGGATATTTGGGGGGAACCCCACGTCATTTTTTTTTAAAATTGACGGCGGGGTTCCCCTTAATATCCATACCAGACCTAAAGGGTCTGGTTATTGAATTTGGGGGTACCCCCACACTTTTTTATCCCTTTTTTTAATGAATGAATTCTCCTGCAATTGCCGGGAGCCGACAATTCATTATAGCCGCGAGTCAGTTTTAAATGGCTTTTTTACTTTGAAAAATGACATTTTGTGCAGAGACAGTTCTAACCACGGGAAACATGCGCTTTTTCACCTGCTGACATTAGAGACCCCCATGGTACGAAATTTAAAGGAAAATTACACTTTTATTATTGCACTTTTAGCATTATTAAAATCACTGCTCCCGAAAAAACGGCCGTTTTAAAAAATAAAAAAAGCATTGGTACATGTCCCCTGGGGCAGGACTGAGGTCCCCAAACACTTTTTAGGACAAAACTTGCAGATTAGCCTTTAAAATTCACAATTAAGATTTCGCCCCATAGACTTATACAGGGAGTTCGGCGGCGGCTTTACTTATCAATCACATCGCGCTGCTGCTGCCGCCGGTTCATGCGCCTAATTAGGGATTCATCCAGCGCACCTATTAAGGCATGTACCGGCGCAGCGCAGCTTCTTTAGTAAATCAGCCCCAATATTCCTTTTTTCTTTTTTTTATGAAAACGACTGTGAATGAAACGCTGGTAAACATTAGTTACCACGTCTGGCAGTGTTTACAAGCCATTACAGGCATTGGTGTTTCGAATGCCTCTGAACATCCGACTGAACCCATTTTTATTTTTTATTTTTTTTATTTTTCTAGGAAGGTTTCTAACTCAACTGCCTAGAAACGACTATAACGATCCTGTGTAGATGTACTGATAAGATTGGGGGCGGCTGAAAAAACACCCAACTGTTCCTAAATGTCCGTTTACCAACAGCAGTGTACATGAGGCCTAAGACAATGTGCCTGGCTGTAAGGATCTCAATGAATGCCAGGTTGCTGGGGTGAGACTGCGTGGTCACAAAGGTTTTTATCGAGTGGAAGGTTGCAAGGGTCTCAATGAGTGTGGGGCTGCTGAGACGGTATTGCGTTAGCAAGGGTCTCAACAGGGGTGTCAGGCTTCTGAGACAATTTCTTGTAGTTGCAATGGTCTCAACAGGTGTCAGGTTCCTGGGCCGAGATTGCGTGGTGGCAATTTTTTTTTTTTTATATTTTTTTTTTTCAAGGGTCATGTGTTGCAAGGGTCTTAACAAGGGTGTGGGGCTGCTAAGGTGATTTTGCATGGTCACAAGGGTCTCGATGAGTGTGGGGCTGCTGAGACGGTATTGCGTTTGCAAGCGTCTTAACAAGGGTGTTAGGCTGCTGAGATGATTTTGCATGGTTGCAATGGTCTCAACAGGTGTCAGGTTGCTGGGCCGAGATTGTGAAGTGGCAATTATTATTTTTTTTCTGCACTTTTTCTTTTTTCTTTTTGCATTTGTTTTCGTTTTTGTATATATATATATATATTTTCGTTTTGTAAGGGTCATGTGTTGCAAGGGTCTTAAGGGTGTCAGGCTGCTGAGACTATATATACGTGTGGTTGCAAGGATCTCGATGAGTGTGAGGGCTGCTGAGACGATATTATGTTTGCAAGGGTCTCAACAAGGGTGTCAGGCTGCTGAGACAATTTTGCGTAGTTGCAGCAGTCTCAACAGGTGTCAGGTTGCCGGGGAGCTGAGATTTTTTTTTTGCGTTTTTTTTTTTGCATTTTTTATATATATTTTTTATTTAATTTTGCGTTTTGTAAAGGTCATGTGTTGCAAGGGTCTTATCAAGGGTGTCAGGCTGCTGGGATGATTTTTTGTGGTTGCAAGGATCTCAATGAGTGTGGGGCTGCTGAGACGATATTGCGTTTGCAAGGGTCTCAACAAGGGTGTCAGGCTGCTGAGACGATTTTGCATGGTTGCAATGGTATCAACATGTGTCAGGTTGCCGAGGGGCTGAGATTGTGTGGTGGCAAAGTTTTATTTTTATTTTTATTTTTTTTGCGGTTTTTTTTATTGCGTTTTTTTTAATTGCGTTTTTTTTTGCGTTTTTATATATATATTTTATTTTATTTTGCGGTTTTTAAAGGTCATGTGTTGCAAGGGTCTTAACAAGGGTGTCAGGCTGCTGAGATAATTTGCATGGTTGCAAGGTCTCAATCAATAAGAATTGGGTTACTGAGAAAGGATAGACACACCTGGTTTGTTTGTACCTTAAGCAAGCAGTATAAGGTAGAAGGACAATGCCTGTTTGAATCGTAGGTTCCATAGGTTCCACTAATGAACGATATGGGAAACAACGAATGGTAGCAAATTAATAGGACATAAATAATGTAATAACACATTTTTCTTGCGACAGTGGGCCATGCGAGTGAGTTTGTGGCGGACTGTGGCTGGAGTGAAACATGTAGGAAAGGTGTAGCGTGATGCCATGCATAGGGCAAAACAACAAGATTTGGTGTAGAAAATAGAACACGAGAAGTGCGTACGAATATTTTATAAGCTCCACTGTGGGAACCGAACATATGATGCGGATGACACCATGAGTGGCCGCGAATTTTGACATGACAAACAAGCTAACGAATCCTACCTGGGACAATGAACATGCAACTGGGTTTGCTTGGACTGGAGTGGATGTGCAACACATCCGAAGAGTGTGGCGTGGTGTGGTGTGGCGCCATGCATGACGCATAGGCAATAACTTTGGTAAATAAAGGAGAGAGAAGAATCGTGTACAAACAATTCGTAAGTTCCGCTGCGGAAACTAAAATGCACAGCATGGGGTAAACATAGAATGGCAATGGTGGAAAGTATGCAATGTATCTGATACAAAACGGTTATAAAGAGAAATGACTGATACAAAAACGGTTGTAAAATGCATGAAACAAATCCGATACGAATCGGAAGTAAGGAGTGTTGAACAAATCTGCTGTGAATTGATTGTAGAGTGTATGCAACTCCTTGCTGTGAAACCGAACACCTACCAGCCACCCATCCCCCCAGGCTAATCAAGTGCAGCAGGTGAGTTCAATTACCACCTCAATCTGCCAAAGAACCCATACAAAGACTATATGCTAATCTCCAAATGAATGAGACAGCAAGCATGGACACTGAATATACAAATAAATAGTTTGTTTGGCAGGAGGAAGTTACAAATGTACCAAGCTTGTAACTAAGATGTTAGAACATGAGCAACAATAACTCAGAGGCAGATTTTTACAAAAGAAATGCAGGATAGGAAGCATAACGAATTGCAAGATTGCACATGATACAAAAGGTTTGAATACAACCTGTGACAGTAAGCGGGAACCACCGTCGAAGACCATGAACGGAGAAGCCGCAATGCACTTGCGATGTCAAATGCGATTGAATGCGCAGACTCACGGACATGAGGTGAGCTGGGAAAAGTCGGCCCAGTGACGTGTAGTACTGCACACTGAACCGACAAAGAGCATATGTGAGTGGGCTGCTTAAATACCCTCCGGGCTCCTCCCATAAACTCAAGCCACCATACTGGCCTTCTTATATATAAAAAATAAAAAAATCGCAGAAAAATGCAAACAGCAGAAAGGTGCATAAAAGATAAACCTTAAATGATACAGATACAAATTCCCAATTGAGAAACTCACCTAAAAGCAAGAGTAATCAGAGCACGGGGTGCTGTATATCGAGAACCATAGGTCCAATAAGGAGACAATGCCAATAATAATAAATAAATAAAAATAAAGATGATGTTATAATAATTTTAAAGTCCTAAAATTTGCCATATGGGTGACCCCAAAACCAAAAACTACACATATAAGACTATACTACAATATCATATAACAAAGTTACACAACAAATTCAATACAGGAGGAATCAGAGGGCCCTGGTCATTAGAGCTTACAATCTAAAAATGTATTGTTTTACACTGCCCGGATAGTCATGTTACAGTACCATGTGGTAAAATGCACATTTCACCACAATATGTAATTGTGCCCCAATGCACTGCACAGCAACAACCATTAAAAATGGTACATGTTTAGCTTTTGGGCTGTTATGTTAATGTGCACTGCCAGCCAATTCAAAATGAATGGGCTAGATCAACTCAGCACACCAAAATACACAGGACATGTTGCCTTAATGTGGGTTAGCTAAAGCAACACATACTCTGATAAGATTCTGGTGCTTTTTGTATTGAAATGTTGTTCATGTAAATACAATTAAACATATTGGGCCAGATTCACTTAATATTGCGCTGCGTAATCGAAATACTCTATGCTGCCATATTTTACCAGGCTCTACATCGAATTCTGGTAGATTTTTGCCCGTACGCTACGGCGGCGTAGTCTATTTCTCGCCGCGTAATCGGAATACGCGATTAGGGGGCGTGAAGCATTTAAATTAAGCGTGTCCCCGCGGCGATCAAACTGCGCATGCTCCGATCAGAAATTTCCCGCCACGCATTGCGCGAAATCACGTAGTTACGTCATTCATTGTTTGAGTAGCGTCGTTTACGAACATTCCTATTCCCGGACGACTTACGTAAAAAATAATAAAAGACGTCGGAAAACATAGAAATTCGACGCGGGAACGACGGCCATACTTAACATGGGCTGTCTAATATTAGAGCAGCAAAAAGCTGGTATAGTGTTACGCAAAAAAAAGATGACTAAAGATGCCGTAAGAGATTGCGATTGAAGATCGTAATTTCTGGGGTCGCCGGCAAAAGCTCATTATCATACCCCGACGCGGAAAACGACGGGAAGTCCACCCAGTGGCCGCAATTTTATTGCAGCGTAGATCCGAAGGCGTACGAACACGTAATCCAGTCGAATTGAAGCCCAAAGCCGTCTATTGAGGTTTGAGGTTTCCGACTAGCTAAAAAACGCGCGTAATTTGAAATTACTCCAGTCTAACACTAGTTAGACAGGAGTTACGGCTCTCTGAATCTGGCCCATTGTATTTTCTACTACAAAGTGATTTAATTGGTTTAACTGTAGCAGTTATACATTATTGTGTTTTATTAAATGATGCAACCTTTCAGATACACTAAATATTTTAAAAAGGCAAGGTATTGAAATATCAAGTTCTGTATTTTTTTTCCACCTATTTTTACAGACCATTGAAGAACTAATTTAGAATTTACCAAGACACAGAGAATAGATACAACTTTGTCTAATACTAGCAGGATCCGACTCAGGTTACACAGAGTCCTGAGCAAAATCTTGGTATAGTACTCCTTTACTCATTAATGCATTTCAATAAAAACATAAAAAAAATTGTAACATAATGTTAATGATGGTAAAAGTTGTACAAGTAGACATAACCATGTGTTACAACAGGCTATGTGTTTAAAACAAAAACATAAAAAGGCATTAAAAACACAACGAATGCAGTGCTCCACAGATGTATATACTTACCTTGTTTTCATGCAGCTGCTACTCCATCAAGGCATTGTAAGTGAAAGTTAAGCACTGTTTAAGTTATGAGTTGCTGTTGGTGATTGGCCCAGCAATGCATGGAGTCACATGCTCCTTCATATCTGGAAGTACTCTGTATTTTCTTCAGTTTCAGGTACTAAACAGAGTGGTAAGGAATGATGGAAACCTGAAAAATTGGGGGAAAAGATGCATATGAAAGCAGGAATAATTTTTTTGCAGCACGTAACCTGTATGAAGTGGCGGTTGGTGCTCAATTTTTTTTGGGGGGAGGGGGGCCCAAACAAACTGCAAAAAAAGGTCAATTGCAGCCACTGTGCCCATCAAATGCAGCCACTGTTCCATCAAATGCAGCCACTGTGCCCATTAAACACAGCCACTGTGCCAAAAGCAGCCACTGTGTCATCAATTGCCACCACTGTGCCCATCAAGCACAGCCACTGTGCCCATCGAATGCAGCCACTGTGCCATTAAACGCAGCCACTGTGCCATCAATGGCTACCACTGTGCCCATCAAACGCAGCTACTGTGCCCATCCAAAGCAGCCACTGTGCCAAACGCAGCCACTGTGCCATCATTTTCCCCCCACTGTGCCCATCAAGCGCAGCCACTGTGCCCAAACGCAGCTACTGTGCCCATCGAATGCAGCCACTGTGCCATCAATTGAAAAGGGGGTGACAGCAGCGACCTTAGATAGATTCATACAATGCACAAATCTATCTATAATGAGAGAGAAGAGGCAGGAGAGAGGGTGTGGCGCCATGCGCCCCTTATGGACAGCCCACCCTTGCCTGTATGCATTATTGTGATCCCAGCCTCCTCTTTTCTTAAATCAGCAGTGCCTAAACTAGTGTTGTGACCTCATAATGCAAACAAATGGGCAGAGCTGCTTTGACAGGCTGAAAAAATAATTGTGCTGGCCCAATGCAGACAGGCCAATGGTCCACACCATAAGTACATTTGTAGTTATAGCAGCAGTGTGGTCAAAGGCTCACAACAATACATGTAGGCAGCAATTCTTGACTTTAAACACACTTTAACCACTTCAGCCAAGGACCAGTTAAAGACCAGGCCACTTTCTCTTTCGTTCATTGACAGACACAACCTTCTTTATTCAGAAACTATTGGGTTAATATCATCTCCACAGGAGTAGGACTAGGCAGAACAAAAAACAACGCCCAGCCACGCCCATGGGCTGTCCTTAGTCAGCATATAAACCCCTCCCTGCACTAGGTATTCAGTTTTTTCTTCAGTGGCGTGGAGAATCTGTCTGGGAGAGTTACCCGCGCTTTTCGCTGTTAAGGTAAGTAAGGGGTCCCCTCCTCTCCTTCCCTGGAGTGGTGGGGGGCACTGGTACTCCCTGGGGTGGTCGATCCCTCCTGGGTTCTCCTCCAGCCCCTCCCCCTTCCTTCCCCCCTAAAAAATTTAGGCCGCGTCTTTGTGGCCTACCACACTCGCAGACGGCGGATGAAAATTTAGGCTGCAGCTTTGCGGCCTACTGGCTTAGAGGCCGTGGCCCAAAAATGTGGGCCACGGCCTACCGAACAGGAGTCCATTCGGGTGCCCCCCCCATCCTATGTCCTATCTGGCTCTGCTGCCACGGACGTGGCCCACTTTGCGGGGTGGTGGCCACGCTCCCTATCTTGTAAGGGACTGAGGATGACTGCAGTAGGATGTCAAGAGGCTGGTTGTCACTCGTATTACATCTGTGCAGAAACCTCTCAGAATAGGGGATGCAGCGGTGGCTGCGGCAGAGAGCCGGTACCCCAAACTGTCCTGCGCGGCGAAAGTGTTCCCTTCTCCCTCTTATTTTGAAAAATTTGTCCATGAAGATTGGGAGGGGCTAGAGTGCCCTTTGTGTTTTCAAAAAAATAAAAGAAACACTTTCTGTGAGGAACCCTGTCAGGAACCCCTAGAAATCAACATTAGAGTGTAGTTATTTTGCAGAAAAAAATACCCAAATAGAGTAGCGCTCTGTGCACAGTACTGAATCACTTGCACTAGGCTCCATTTTAACCACTTCAAGATTTAACTGTTTCCTGCCCAGGCCATTTTTCAAATTTCAGTGCTGTTACATTTTGAATGACAATTACCCAGTCATAAAACACGGTACCCAAATTACATTTTGTATAATTTTTTTAGAGTCATATGACCAAACTGGAACGTAGACAGTCCAAGGTATTTAGAATGAGGTATGATGTTTTGTTTTAAAGTTGCAATTTTTTAGCACAATTTTTGGGAAAATTACATATTTTTCCATAAAGTGATTTCTCACACAGCATAGGCATCCTTACAATTACACCCCAAAACACATTCTGCTATGTTACAAAGTTACGTAGTTACATAGTTAGTTTGGCTCAAACAAGACACAAGTCTATCCTGTTAATACCATATACCTAATCCTATACCCACAGTTGATCCAGAGTAAGGTGAAAAAAACACTATTAACCACTTCTGACCGGCCCCACGTCCAAAGACGTCATTTTTTTGAAGATGGATATCTCGGTAACGGCAGCAGCTGCTGCCACAACCAAGATATCCATCTCTTCGTGGGGCGGTCCTGTTAACGATAACGGCGGTCATTGCGGCGGATTCGCCGCGGGATCGCCGTTTCCGGCGGCGGGAGAGGGTGCCCCCCCCCCCTCCCGCCGCTCTCCCGCGCCCTCCGTAGCCGTCGGTAGCGGCGGAGGCGATCGGGTCCTCTTGCTGGCTGTCCGGGGATGCGACTGAGGGAAAAAATGTCCCTCAGCCGTCCCCATACCTCTGCTGGGCGGAAGTGACATCAAAACGTAATTTCCGCCCAGCGTCTTAAAGAGACATTTAATTTGTTTACATTTTGACTTTTTTTTTTTGTCATGCTTTTTTCTATTACAAGGGATGTTTACATTCCTTGTAATAGGAAAAAAAGTGATAATTTTTTTTTTTTCAGTGTTAAACATTATAAAATAAATAGAAATAAAAGCGAAAACCAAAAAATTTTTTTTTTAAAGTGCCCCGTCCCGACGAGCTCGCGCGCAGAAGCAAACGCATACGCGAGTAGCGCCCGCATATGAAAACGGTGTTCAAACCACACAAGTGAGATATCGCCGCGATCGTTAGAGCGAGAGCAATAATTCTAGCCCTAGACCTCCTCTGCATCTCAAAAAATGCAACCTGTAGAATTTTTTAAACGTCGCCTATCGAGATTTTTAAGGGTAAAAGTTTGACGCCATGCCACGAGCGGGCGCAATTTTTAAGCGTGACATGTTGGGTATCATTTTACTCGGCGTAACATCATCTTTCACAATATATAAAAAATTGGGCCAAATTTATTGTTGTCTTATTTTTTAATTCAAGAAAGTGAATTTTTTTCCAAAAAAAGTGCGCTTGTAAGACCGCTGCGCAAATACGGTGTGAGAAAAAGTATTGCAATGACCGCCATTTTATTCTCTAGGGTGTTAGAAAAAAAAATATATAATGTTTGGGGGTTTTAAATAATTTTCTAGCAAAAAAAACTGTTTTAGTCTCGTAAGCACCGAATCTGAAAAACAGGCTCGGGGCTGAAGTGGTTAAAGCGTGATCCAATGTGCTCCAGCAGGGGAAAAAATCTCTCCTAATCCGCAAAGAGACAATCCAATATTCCCTGAATCAACTAAATAACCTGTTATATTTTCATTTAGGAAAAAATCCAGGCCTTTTTTAAAACAATCTACTGAGCAGGCTAGAACCAGGACTTATGCCTTGTACACACGACGAGAAAACTGCAATTTTTTATATTGGTTTGTGAAAACCGGTCATGTGTATGCTCCCTAGAAGTTTTCTCGATGAAAAAACTGCCCGCAAAAAAATTGAAACCTGCTCTCTTTTTTATCGTCATGTTCCCCTTCAGTCTTTTTCTTGTCACGAAAAACAGTCGTGTGTATGCTTATCCAAGGGAAAAAAACGTGCATGCTCAGATTCAAGTATGCAGCCCAAAAGCAGCCCAAAGGGTGGCGCCAGTTGAAAGGAACTTCCCCTTTATAGTCCCGTCATACGTGTTGCACGCCACTGCGCTTTGGTCAGACATTTTTTTGCATGAACGTGTGTATGCAAGTCAGGCTGGAGAGGAATCACATTGTGAAAACATGTTTTTTTTTCCCGCCGAGAAAAATGGTCGTGTGTACGAGGCATTACTGTGAAGAAGCCTTTTCATATTTGGAGGCTAAATCTCTTTTCCTCCAGATGTAAAGAGTGCTCATTGTTCTCTGTGAATAACTGTACACAAGGTTTACTATATGGACCACTTATGTTTTAAATGTGTTAATCATATCCCCCTTAATCTCCCCAACAGAATCTTTCCACATAGCTGAGCTTCTCCATGTCTCTTTTTTTAACCACTAGCCGACCAGCCGCTGTCGTTCTACGGCGGCAGGTCGGCTCTCCTGGGCGAGAGCCCGTCATCCTACGTCGGGACATTCGCGGCCACTAGGGGGCACGTGAGCGCCGCTGGCGGCCCGTGCACGCCCCCTGCTCGCCCCCGAGTCCCGCGCGCGTGCCCGGCGGGTACGATCGCCGACGGGCACCCGCGATTGCTCGTTACAGAGCTGGGAACGAGAGCTATGTGTGTAAACACATAGCTCTCGTTCCTGTCAGCGGGGGAAACGCTGATTTTCTGTTCATACAATGTATGAACAGAAGATCAGTGATTTCCCCTAGTGAGTCAACCCCCCCATACAGTTAGAACACACCCAGGAACACACTTAACCCCTTCCCTGCCCCCTAGTGTTAACCCCTTCACTGCCAATGGCATTTTTATAGTAATACAATGCATTTTTATAGCATTGATCGCTATTAAAAATGCAAATGGTCCCAAAAATGTGTCAAAAGTGTCCGAAGTGTCCGCCATAAGGTCGCAGTACTGAAAAAAAAACGCTGATCGCCGCCATTACTAGTGTTGCTCACGAATATTGCATATTCGAGTATTCGCGAATAACTCGAATATTGCGGCGAATATTCGCTATGGCGAATATTCGTATTTTTTCAAATTTATTTTTAAAACAGATCACATCCTAGTGATCTCCATCGACGTCTAAAAGCATTGCTGGTATGATTAGAGAGAGACCCTGGGCCGAGTAGCTGATGCGATTCTTTTATGTTGCCGAAAATTCGCATTGCATCAGAGCCAATCAGAATAACTCGAATATTCGGCAAACGGAATATTGCGCGATTATCTTCTCCGCCCTTCTTTTGCATCAGAGCCAATCAGAATAACTCGAATATTCGGCAAAAGGAATATTGCGCGATATTCCTTTTGCCGAATATTCGAGTTATTCTGATTGGCTCTGATGCAAAAGAAGGGCGCATCAGAGCCAATCAGAATAACTTGAATATTCGGCAAACGGAATATTGCGCGATTATCTTCTCCGCCCTTCTTTTGCATCAGAGCCAATCAGAATAACTCGAATATTCGGCAAAAGGAATATTGCGCGATATTCCTTTTGCCGAATATTCGAGTTATTCTGATTGGCTCTGATGCAAAAGAATGGCGGAGAAGATAATCGCGCAATAGGAATATTGCGCGATTATCTTCTCCGCCCTTCTTTTGCCCCCTTATTCTCCTTTCTTTTAAGTAGAGTTAGTGTAGAGTTAGTGTTTAGTGCATATTAGTTTAGTAATACAGGAAATGATCTCCGTTTATGAGAATTTCGCAATCATTTTCGCATTTTTTTTTGGATAAAATATCACGAATATTCGATATTAGCGAATATTCGCAAATATTCTTCTATATATTCGCGCAATATCGCGAAATCGAATATGGCGTATTCCGCTCAACACTAGCCATTACTAGTAAAAAATAAAAATAATAAAAATGCCATAAAACTACCCCCTATTTTGTAAACGCTATAACTTTTGCGCAAACCAATCAATAAATGCTAATTGCGATTTTTTTTTTAACGAAAAATATATAGAAGAATACGTATCGGCCTAAACTGAGGAAAAAAACTTTTTTTTTATATATTTTTGGGGGATATTTATGACAGAAAAAAGTAAAAAATATTGCATTTTTTTCAAAATAGTCGCTCTATTTTTGTTTATAGCGCAAAAAATAAAAAACACAGAGATGATCAAATACCACCAAAAGATCTATTTGTGGGGAAAAAAGGACGCCAATTTTGTTTGGGAGCAACGTCGCATGACCGCGCAATTGTCAGTTAAAGCGACGCAGTGCCGAATCACAAAAAGTGCTCTGGTCTTTGGACAGCAATATGGTCCGGGGCTAAAGTGGTTAAAGAAAATACAAAGTTTGCATTTTTGAAAAAAAGGACATTGCAGAAGAAACAACAGTGCGCACATTATATCATTAAATCCAATGAATGGAATAACACATGTATGAACTCTGAACAATCACATATATGGCATGTATACATATAAATAGTTAAAACTATACATTTAGAAAAATAGAAATATACACCAGGGGTTCCGTGTCAGTAAAAAGGAGATATGAAAAGATGAGTGTTATCAGGCAATGCTGTCAAAAGTCCAGGCGCAATCAAGGCAGGGAGGGGGAGTCAATACACAGATTGATCCCAAGGATCCCATATCTATTTGATCTTGGTCACGGCATTGCCCACCAGAGCAGTCATATATTCCATTCTCTGAATCTCTGAGATATTCTGTAGGAGTTGGGATTGAGTAAGGGGCATAGAGGATAACCAATGTACCGGGATAGTTCTCTTAGCTGCTGATAAAATATACAAGGCCAGTTTATTTAGAAATTTTCCTATATCAGGGAAGACCTGGAAGACAATGTATTGGGTCCAGCGGAAGTGTTACTTCTGGCAACCGCTGGAGAAGAGACACTACTATTTCCCAGAAAGGGGTTAAAAACTCACAGGACCAAAAAATGTGGTAGTGAGTACACATGAATGTGCTGCACTGCCAACACAGTGGGGACAATGAAGGATCTTGCCCGCGTAACACTTCAGGCCTTCTATACCAAAACATCAGAATTTTGAAAGCTGTCTCTCTCTGTGCCACGCATCTAGAAAATTTAGAAGAGGAAGACCAGATCTTATCCCAATAGGAAAGGGAGAAAGAACATTGGAGAATGCATGACCATTTATGCATGTACATAATGTATGTGAGTCTTCAGTGAGAGAGAAAGGATTTTATATATGGAAGATATTAAGTGTAATTGGTGTGGGCCCTGAGCACAATAGTAGTGGGTTTAGGCAGTGTCAAGGATGGAGAAGATACAGATATCCTTAAAGGCAAGCAAGCCTAGCCTACTGGTAAATGACTGCCCCCAGAAATGCCATGTTCACTGGACAGGAAGTACATGAGTCTGAAGAAAGGAATAACAAAAGAGTTCCTATGGTTTCAAGGTTGCAGTTGTACACTGGTCTGGTGACTTTGGGACTGGTGTATTAACATTTAGGGACACCAATGCTGGCTTACACTGGTGTGGTGACACTGTAAATAATGTGGTGGTGATATGGAACACTGTTGCTGACATACCCTGGTCTGGTGACATTGGGACTGGTTTAGCAATAATCAGGGAAACTGTTGGGTGCTGCAATGGTCTGGTGTGGTGGAAATCAGGAACACTGATTCTAGCTACACTGGTCTGGTGATAATGTGGTTGGTATGGTAGTGATCAGAGAACTGTGACTGATTGCATTATGCAGGCTCATTAACATGTGAGGTTGGAGAATGGTAAAACCTTGTGGTTGAGCCACGATTTTACTTTCCCTGAACCACTACCCCCTTTAGTTGCAGAAGCAGTGGCCAGGACTTTGCACATGTCACAGTTTCAATGCTTCAACTTGCAGCTGTGAAAGGAGTCCTACACCCTGGAGGCCCAACGATTGTCACCTTTTTGAGTAAATTGGGGTGCTTTTGCAGGGTCCAAGGGGTTAAAGGGGTTAAAGGGGTTGTAAAGCTTCCTGTTTTTTCACCTTCACCCTTCTTGACTCTTCATTGGATAATTGATAGCAGCCCAGCCATTGGCTCCCACTGCTGTCATTCAAATCAATGATGTGGCTCTCAGGGGGGGGGGGGTGGGAGTCATACACTTGGCGGCTTTGGCCACTGTATCACACGAGAGCGCATCCACAAGCTAACCCCCCTTGGGAGAGAGCTTCCCAGAAGGGGGTTAGCTCTTGTGGGAAAGAGTTGAGAACCAACGAGAGACACCAGAAGATGAGGATCTGGGCCACTCTGTGCAAAACGAACTGCACAGTGGAGGTAAGTATGACATGTTTGTTGTTTAAAAAAAAAAAAAAAAATCAAACCTTTACTAACCCTTTAAAGCAGGTGATGAGTAGGTCATGAAATGCCTTCTCACTTCCCTGGAAAATGGCACAATCTGAATAGAGATGGCTCTTTATGGGAGCAATGCACATGTGAACAAGTCCTTATGGAGACCCTATGACTGGTGTGATGGTGATCAGGTACACTGGCACTGGTGTGGCAATGATCAGGGACACTGGCACTGGTGAGGCTGTGATTAGGGACAATATAACTAGTGTGGCAGTAATCAGGGACACTGACTGGTGCAGTTGTGGTAACGGACATTGTGAGTGGGTGCTGGAGATTAGGTACACTGACTGGTGCAGCAATGATTAGGGATACTTACTGGCAGCACTGGTCTTGTGACATTGTACTGCTGTGGATATGATGGGGTTGATTTACTAAAACTGGAGAATGCTAAATCTGGTGCAGCTGTGCATGGTAGCCAATCGGCTTTTAACTTCAGCTTGTTCAACTAAACTTTGACAAAAAAAAAACTGTAAGTTCATTAGCTTCTAATCAGAGCTGCACCAGAATTTGCACTCTCCTGTTTTGGTAAATCAACCCCAATGGCTGGTGGCACTGACATATACTGATATCAGAACAGCCAGTCATTGTATCATATCACACAAGACCCAACAGGGGAGGATGTATGGGTAAGTCCTCCCTGAATGGCATTTGTCCTGCCCGGCCGTATATGTACAGTGGCTGGGCAGAAAGTTGTTAAACAGGACCAACAAAATCATGAAATTTACATTGGTATTTAATTATTTTGCTATACAAAAAAAAAAAATCTGAAATACCGTGGTGCCTGATGTACTGTTTAAATAACTTCAACTGGGCCCCATTTTGAAAAAGAACCCCACCAGCCTTTTTAATATGAAGAAACCAATATCAGAGTTTAATTTATTTGCTGAAAATGTCCCAACATGTTGTGGTGCCTGTGTGCCCAGTAATTAATCACTTGTATTTGACAAATTCTACGTCAACTGGCATATATATTTTAAGGGGGAGATGAGTGTCCCCCTTTTTTTCTCTTTTTTTTTTGTGGTATAATAGGATGAATGGGTTTGGAAGATAGAAGTAAGAGTGAGATTGTATACGTTTTGAAGAAAAAGGACGGGAACAAAGAATTTAATAGATAATAATTAAGGTCCTTTATCAATATTAAGGAGAAGAAGTAAATGTATATTTTAATGAATTTTGTATAACTGTAAGCATCTTTTATAAATCAATAAAAAGAAATTGAAAACATAGTAAGAACCCAGGAGGAGGTCTGTCTTGTCCAGGAACACCAGGAGGAGGAGTTGTTTTCCCAAGGCATCCTGAGAGATACAATTACAGGCGTGTGTGACTCCGTAGTGGGGTCAACTTTTGGAGGTGAGCAGGTATTCCCGCTAGAGGTGGTGGTCACTGGAGTCTTGTTTGTTTGTTTGTTTTTATTTCTTAATTACTCGCTTTACAACAAATTTAATGGTTTCGTTGCGAGGCCATCAGAAACAAAATCAACATAGTTCAGACATATAGGTACACAAAAACATAGAAAATCTAAAACATGATTAAAAGGAGGAAAAAAAATTGTCACATTGAGTCCATTAATATACATTTAGGTTAATTAACTTTTCATTCATCTAGGGCATCCATATCTAAAATAGTTCATTTTTAGAGTTAGATTACAAAATTCACATACCAAATATCACTGACTACATTTTTCTATATACAGTATTCAATCAAACTACATAATCTAATCAGATCCAGGGTTGCGTAGGTGACCTTTCATCATTTTTTTGAATTGGTTAAAAGTTTTTGCCCTTCTAATATCAATCGGCAGAGCATTCCATTGCACCGCCGCTTGGTATGAGAATGAGCGACCACCAATTCGGATATTCTTTATTTTTTTCATAGTCACTGGAAATCTATGAACTGTCACTGAAAGTTGCACAACAGTGGAATTTTGTTATATTTGGACTTGTTTTATTTGTTTTTAGTTGCGCTACAAGATAAATTGATAGTTTGGAATCCCAGGTGTTCCCATTGTCCAAATTTGGATTGCATCTTTACATGCCCCCCATGGCAATGTCCAGTTTTACATGTCTTTTTGTTTGATAATAGTTTGCCTATTGGCACTAAAAATTGGCAAATTTACTAGCAAGAGTCACCTCCTCATAGACTTCAGAGGGGTTTGATGTTCAGTTCAGGTTTTGTGCATTTCAAGTAGGATTTGCCAAACGCCATGTGCATCGAAACAGTACATATGTGCTCTTCCCTAGTTACCAGTACTGACTGGTAGGCTGGCTTAATTTTTAACCCACATGGGTTAAAATTAGGTATAATCTCAAAGCTTTATTAACAGAAGTTAATGAAATATTAGTTTCATAAAGTCCCTCTGTCATACTGTACTATTAGTCATAGCAAATACAAATGCTATGCACTTAAAACTATGTAAATGGTAAAATTAGAAGAGCTAAATGAACAGGCAACTGGGAGCAATAGAAGGCATTGTAAACTGAGACTGGAGCCCATGAATCAATCTACTTAAAATAAAATGCCAATTAGCACTTCCGTGGAAGATGATGATACACGGGAACATATTTCACTGAGGTATGTGATGTGAAGAGCAGTGAAAGCACAGGTAATTTGTTGAAAAGAATTAAACTAGGCCTTTGAAGGAAGTAATTACACTTAATTCCCACCCAGTTCATTGCTTCATTCCTCACAGTGTTGCTCAATCTGTGTAACAGCATATTGAAATAAGCATTCATACATATTTAGCACTTTGTAACAAGCAGCTAATCTGCTAAAGAACGCCTAAACCAACACTCATTAGCATCTGCTTGAGGTGATTGAAACCTAGGAACCGGATAATCTTGTTTCTTAAAAAAAAATATATATATATATATATATTTATATATTTATTTATTACCATGTTTTACTTGCTAATCCAGTGGGCAGGACATTTATCACTCTTTGTATATAACTGTGTCTGCCCAGGAAGCAATATTTTGTTTTTTTACAAGACAATGACAGTTCACACCAGAATATTACATAATTATTCCCATCCTCTCTAAAAGTAATAATAATAACTTAAATGGTCACTATAATGAAAAGTATTGCCTTCTGGTAAGTGTATAGGGTTATATTTCTCTAATGACATTGTATAGTATATGATATCCTTTTTTACTTTATTTTGTCTTTAATTTAAAGGCAAAGTTCACCTTTTTTTCTCTAAATTCTAGCTCCTCTATGTACCAATATAGCATTAATGTACTTCTTTTGCAATAATAAAACACCTTTCTGTTTATTTTACACAGGCTTATCTCACTGTCCTCATGGCTGTTTAAAAACACTGCTCCATTACTTCTGCCTTACTTTATGGTCAGACTTTAGGTCATGACACAAAAAGACATTGGCTCTGCATCATCTACCCTCCTACCCACCACCCACTTCCAGCTGCACGTTTAAAAAAAAAAAAAATGCAATCAATCAGTGATCACCGTTCTCTACTAAATACACAGGCATCAATTTTTTTTTCTACCTTAAATGTAATCTTGCATAGATTGTTCATGTGGCATTTTGAAGTGTGCAGGAGATGAGAGATCAGATAACAGTAGGGATGAGCCGAACACCCCCGGGTTCGGTTCGCACCAGAACGTTCGAGCAGACCGCGGGTTCGCGCGAACATTTCAAACTCAATTGAAGTCTATGGGACCCGAACGTTCGAATTCAAAAACGGTCATTTTAAAGACCAAAATTCAATTAAATGTTGGAAAACGTCGTTCAGAACCCGGGTCTTGCCCCAGGGAACATGTATCAATGGAATTTTTTTTTTTTAAAACGGCCGTTTTTGCAGAGCAGCCATTTTAATGATGCTTAAAGTGAAAAAAAAAATTCCTTTAAATATCGCACCTGCTGGGTGTCTATAGTAGTGGTAGAAATGTCCCTGCACAACATGAAAGGACCAAAAAAAAAAAGTAATTAATGCTACTTGCGCAAGTTCTGTGTGGCAACATTATGTCGAATATTTTAGTGGTGGTGGGGGGCCATTATTGTTGTGTGAAAGAACATTTTTAGAAAAAAGGGCACCCCTCAAACATACTGTAATTGGAGCGCAACAAGGAGCCACGTGCAAAGTATTGCATCAAAAGTTGTTATTAGGCGCCCCTGTTAAACAGGGGCAGAAAAATTGTGCATTGGGCACAACACAACACTTGCAACCCCTCCCAATAACTCCAATTGGAGCGCAACAAGGAGCCACGTGCAAATTATTGCATCAAAAATTGTTATTAGGCGCCCCTGTTAAACAGGGGCAGAAAAATTGTGCATTGGGCACATCACAACACTTGCAACCCCTCCCAATAACTCCAATTGGAGTGCAACAAGGAGCCACGTGCAAATTATTGCATCAAAAATTGTTATTAAGCGCCCCTGTTAAACAGGGGCTGGAAAATTGTGCTTTGGGCACAACACAACATTTGCAACCCCTCCCAATAATTCCAATTGGAGCGCAACAAGGAGCCACGTGCAAATTATTGCATCAAAAATTGTTATTAGGCGCCCCTGTTAAACAGGGGCTGAAAAATTGTGCTTTGGGCACAACACAACACTTGCAACCCCTCCCAATAATTCCAATTGGAGCGCAACAAGGAGCCACGTACAAATGATTGCATCAAAAATTGTTATTAGGCGCCCCTGTTAAACAGGGGCTGGAAAATTGTGCCTTGGGCACAACACAACACTTGCAACCCCTCTCAATAACTGCAATTGGAGCGCAACAAGGAGCCACGTGCAAAGTATTGCACCAAAAATTGTTATTAGGCGCCCCTGTTAAACAGGGGCTGAAAAATTGTGCCTTAGGCACTGGTGGTGGAGCCCAGAAACACAACATTTCTTACTAGCTATCAGCAAGAAAAGTGAGGAGGAGAAGGATATTCCATCAGCAGCATAAGAGGACAGTCACTCAGCATCAGCAGTCTAAAAGGGATCCGACATTTCAACAAAAAATATATTATTCATTAATACCAGCATCAGGTGCTTGGAAGCTGGTGTTGATCCAAGCCTAATTCATTTTGATGAAGGTCAGTCGATCAACAGAGCTGGTGGAGAGGCGCACCCTGTGATCAGTGACAAAGCCTCCAGCAGCACTGAATGTCCGTTCTGAAAGAACACTGGATGAAGGGCAAGCCAGTAGCTCAATTGCGTACTGGGCAAGCTCTGGCCAGTGATCCATCCTCAAGACCCAGTAAGCCAGAGGATTTTCGGTGGGGAAGGTGTCCATTTCGGATCTTGCCCCTAGGTATTCCCGGACCATGTAAAGCAGACGCTGGCGATGGTTGCTGGAACCGGTCAGACCTTGGGGCTGCGGACTAAAAAACTGCCTGAACGCATCGGTCAGACGACCACCTTCTCCACCGCCCCTCCTGTGACTCACCGAAGCCTCAGCAAGACGTTGTCCAGAGCCAGGTTTTGGTAATCCCCCCGGATCTGGGAACGCATTGCACAGACCCTTCTGCAAGGCCTCCCGCAGAAGTTTCATCTTCTGCTCCCTCTGCGATGGCAACATAAGATCCGCAACCTTACTCTTGTAACGTGGATCAAGGAGAGTCGCCAGCCAGTAATAATCCCTCTCCTTAATAGCACGTACACGAGGATCCTTATGCAGGCTTTGCAGAATCAGGGAGGCCATGCAGCGTAGGTTTGCTGAGGCATTCGGGCCACAGTCCTCTGGGTCACTGAGGACGACAGGATCCACAGGCACCTCATCCCAGCCACGTAAAACTCCACATGCTCCTTGGGACTGTAAATGATCCCTTGAAGACTGCTGCTGCTGAGTGCTAGGCTCCACCTCCATGCTGCTGATACAATCCTCCTCCTCCTCCTCCTCCTCATCCTCTTCCTGTGTGGTAGGTGGGCAAGCAGGACCACTGTCTGGGTAAAGGGGGCCTTGAGAGGTAAGGAAGTCCTCCTCTTCCTCCCTCTGTTCTGCCTCAAGGGCCCTGTCCATTATTCCACGTAGCGTGTGCTCCAACATGTGAATAAGAGGGACAGTCTCACTGATGCATGCACTGTCACTGCTCACCATCCTCGTGGCCTCCTCAAATGGTGACAGGACAGTGCATGCATCCCTGATCAAAGCCCACTGGCGTGGTGAAAAAAAACCTAGCTGCCCTGACCCAGTTCTGCTGCCATATTGGCACAGGTACTCATTGATGGCCCGCTGCTGCGTGTGCAGCCGCTGCAGCATGGCCAACGTTGAGTTCCATCTGGTGGGCATGTCACAAATTAGGCGGTTCTTGGGCAGGTTGTATTCCCTTTGGAGGTCAGTCAGCCGAGCAGTGGCATTATATGACCTCCGAAAATGCACACAGACTTTCCTGGCCTGCTTCAGGACATCCTGCAAGCCCGGGTACCTGCCCAAGAACCGCTGCACCACCAAATTGAGGACATGCGCAAAACAGGGCACGTGGGTGAGTTTTCCCTGTCGCAGGGCAGAGAGGAGGTTGGTGCCATTATCGCTGACCACCATTCCAGGCTTCAGCTGGCGTGGCGTCAACCACCTCTCAGCCTGACCCTGCAGAGCTGAGAAAATCTCTTCCCCAGTGTGGCTCCTGTCTCCCAAGCACACCAGCTCTAGCACCGCATGGCATCTCTTGGCCTGCATTCCTGCGTATCCCCTCGTACGCCTACGGAGCACGGCTGGTTCGGAGAAAACATCCCCACAGGAAGAGGCCACAGAGGAAGAAGAAGAGGAGGGGGTGGAGGAAAGAGGTGTGTCACAAGCAGTAGTATTTTTTTGGAGGCGTGGTGGCGGAACAACCTCCAAAACTACTGGACCTTGCCCTGCGTCCTTCCCAGCTGCCAGCAGAGTCACCCAATGCGCCGTAAAAGACAGGTAACGTCCCTGTCCATGCCTGCTGGACCATGAGTCAGCGGTAATATGCACCTTACCACTGACCGCCCTGTCCAGCGAGGCATGGACATTGCCTTCCACATGCTGGTAGAGAGCCGGAATAGCCTTCCGTGAGAAAAAGTGGCGTTTTGGTACTTGCCACTGAGGTACTGCACATTGCACAAACTCACGGAAGGGGGCAGAATCTACCAACTGAAAAGGTAGCAGTTGAAGTGCTAGCAATTTCGCTAAGCTAGAATTCAACTGCTGGGCATGTGGATGGCTGGGATTGTACTTCTTTCGGCGCTGCAGCAGCTGGGGCAGGGAAATTTACCTGGTACTATCAGTAGATTGACCGCTACTACTAGCTTGTGACACACCTATTTCTACACCTTCACTGCAGGCTTCAGAAAGGACTGGGGGTCTACTGGGGTTGGAGGTCCCAGAAGGGCAAGGGGGGGTACGCTTCTGTCTTTGGTGTGGGTCTTTCTGGTGTGCTTGCCAACGAGCTGCATGGCAGGTCGACATATGTCTGGACAAGCATGTGGTACCCAGGTGGTTGATGTTTTGGCCACGCGAGATACGCTTGCGACATAAGTTGCAAATAGCAAAGGTACGATCTTGTGGACATGTTTCAAAAAAGGCCCACACCAAAGAACTTTTGCTGTACCGGTCAGACACAGCAGCGTCACGTACGGTGACCCCAAATGCGCTCAGGTGGTATGTCACAGCACACATACAGTACGGTGACCGTAAATGCGCTCAGGTGGTATATACCAGCACACGTACGGTGACCCCAAATGCGCTCAGGTGGTATGTCACAGCACACGTACGGTGACCCCAAATGCGCTCAGGTGGTATGTCACAGCACACGTACGGTGACCCCAAATGCATTCAGGTGGTATTAAACAGCACACGCACAGTCAGAGCGACTGCGTTTCTGTGCAATTCAATAGCCCACTTGCATTAACAGCAACTGCCTTTCTGTGCAAATAAATAGCACACGTGCAGTAACAGTTAATGCGTCTATGTGCAATGAACTAACACGTGTACACTAACACGTTAGAGCATCAAGCACAATCTCCTGCCTGACAGATACTAATAGCAGAACTAGCTCAGCTATACAGTTTATAAATATATTGACAACTCCTAGGGATGTCAATATATTCTCTACAAACTGTACATTTAACTATACTAACTAGTAGCCTCCCTGATCGATCTATCTATCTATCTATCTATCTATCTATCTATCTATCTATCTATCTATCTATCTATCTATCTATCTATCTATCTATCTATCTATCTATCTGAAAAGACACTGTGTCTCTATCTATCTATCTCTCTCTCTCTCTCTCTCTCTGTCTGTCTGACTTCTCTCTCTGAAAGCAAGCCGGAACACACTACACAAGGCTGCCCGGGAGGCGGCCTTTTATAGTGTGGGGCGTGTGCTAAAGCCCTGAGCCCTAATTGGCCAAAGCACCCAGGCTTTGGCCAATTAGGTCTCTTCGTTTTTTGGGCGCTGTGATTGGCCAAGCATGTGGGGTCATGGTGCATGCTTGGCCAATCATCAGCGCGCAACGCCGCAGTGAATTATGGGCCGTTGCGCGTCATTCGAATTTGGCGCGAATAACCTGATTTGTTCGTTTTCGATGAACAATCGAACGGCCGATGTTCGATGCGAACATGTGTTTGCATCGAACGCGAAGCTCATCCCTAGATAACAGCATATGTGGATCAGAGCTAAAGTACTGAAAACAGGAGATGTGTGTCCTGGGTTCTGTAAAGTAGAGAGTAGTAGAACATGGTGATCACTAAGGCCCTGTACACACGATCAGACATGTCTGATGAGACTTGTCTGATGGACCATTTTCATCAGACAACTCTGAACTTGTCTGATGGTCTGATGTGCGTACACACCATCGGACCAAAATCCAATCAGACCAGAACGCGGTGACGTAGAACACAACGACGTGATGAAAAAACTAAGTTCAATGCTTCCAAGCATGCGTCGACTTAATTCTGAGCATGCGCGGGTTTTTGGTCCGATGATTTTGTGTACTAACCATTGAACCTGTCCGACGGACAGGTTTCCATCGGACAGGTTTTAAAGCATGTTTTAAAACTTTGGTTCGCTGGAAAACGGCCACGTACACACCATCGAACATGTCCGCTGAAACTGGTCTGCGGACCAATTTCAGCAGACATGTTTGATCGTGTGTACGCGGCCTAAGTGATTGCATTTCATTTAAAAAAACATGCGCCTAGAAGTGGGTGGTGGGTAGGAGGGTAGATGATGCAGGGTGAGTGCTAATGAGATCAGCTGGTCAATGTCTTTTTGTGTCATGACCTAAAGTCTGACCATAAAGTAAGGCAGAAGTAATGGAGAAGTGTTTTTAAACAGCAATGAAGACCGTGAGGTAAGCATGTGTAGGATAAATGGAAAGCTGTTTTATTTTTGCAAAATAAGTATGTACATTTATGCTATATTGGTACATAGGGGACTGGAATTTAGAAAAAATCAAAAGGTGAACTTTTCCTTTAATCATGTTTTTCTCTAGCTTAACACACAGGTCAAGCTGACCAACAAAAAATGTCAGGTATAGTGGTTTGGACAAGCTATTGCACTGAGAAACCTGCTTAAAAACAGCTTTTAACTCCTTTCTCAGACAGTTCCAATGTTCCTTTAATTGGGCTATTATGTCCAGGGGGATGGAAAGGTCTGGCTGATCATCATGGGCGTCCGCTCATAGGAGTAAGGGGGGGCCAGTGACCCCCCCTGGAATCGGCAAGGGTCTGCCATGCTCGCATCTGTAGCTGTGCTGACTCTCTCTGTGTTTGTGCGAGTTGGCTCCACAGCTGTTGCAAGATCAGTGTCACTGAGTTACAGAGCTCTTTACTGCCACCTCTGGCTGCTTCCTGTATGTGCACCCTCGTGTTTGTTTTGCTGCCTGTAATGTATTTTCAAAGGGACATGTGGAAACAGGACTTGGGAGAAGGAAGACCACCGTGACCTTACAAGTGGGGACTGTGAGTACAAGTTAAGGGAGAAGGCTTTATGGGATAATGACTAAGCCCCTGCCCTTCATGACATTGTCAAAGAAGCGGAGCATAGGTGACTGTAAAATTATACCCCCCCCTGGAAAAAGTTCAGCGGACGCCCATGCTGATCATATGACCACTGTGATTGGTTGACAAAGTGATCACATGATCAGACTCTTGGAGGGCCAGATCTTGGCCAGCGGAAGTGGAAATTTCCTGGCATCTGTGTGTATAAACATCTGGTATTAAGGGGAGGAATAGTGCACCATTAGTGTTGTAAGTGGGAGAAATAGTGCTCCAGTGTCAGATGGCAAAATAGTGTCTCGTATCAGTGGGAGGGATAGTGCCCTAAGGGTCGGATAAAGGCAATTAATGGGCCGCAGTTTGGAGACCACTGACCTAGATCATGGCAGCTTTGAATCTCCACCTCAAAATGTATAAAGTGCATTCTGAGCCAATCACTTCCTGTGGCATCATATAACCTTCCTGGAAACATCATATCCCACCATGCTTTGTCTTTCTGCATCACAGGATAGGGCAGGTTTTACTTCTGTAGAACACACCTCACTCATTACTAAACCACCGCTTTTTTATTTCGGCCCACTTTCCTACTTCTTCCTTAAGGCCGTGTTTACACCTATGCGAATTGGTTGTGGCTTAAACCGCATCCAATTCGCATAACATTATAAAATACATTGATTTCAATGAAGCTGGTTCACATATGTGCGATGCATTTACACTGCGCATTGCCAAAAAAATGTGTGCATTTTCTAGACCTTGCGGTGCGGCTCAGGTGCGAATTCAGGCCCATTATCTTCTAGTGGCATGCATCTAATTCGCAGATGTGTTAATTTCTCTGCAGGATTTCCATCATTCACCTCAATACACTTCCCCCTTCACTCTCCCAGGTCTCCACATTCACAGCTAAAATGGAGCTGATCTGCTGAATAGTTCTCTTATCTCTCTGCAGAGATAAGAGAGCTGAAATTCGCACCACACAAGTGTGAATCCGGCCTTAAGGTGGCCATACATTTTACCCTCTGATTGTACAATCTCCTTTAGATCTATCGTCAATGATGCAGTGCAAGGGCCTGACTGATTTGATACAAATTGAATGGATTGTTCAGGTTGGTTCTCTTATTACATAGTTTTAGTAAATCTAAAGTTAAAATGTACAGAGATTGTACAATCAGATCGCATAGTGTAGAGCCAGCTTTATACAAGTATGTGGGAGGGAGACCCTCAACAGTCAATGTTCTAGAGAGCTGACATTTCACTTTCAGGCCCCATTCAGACAGTAGTGGGGGCATGAATTTTTTGCTGACTTTTTAAAACAATTTTAATGAGCTGCCCTACCTGTGACAAATGCAGCAACGCAGCTCATGGGGCATTTTGTCGTTGTGTTTTGCACATTTCAAAATGTGTTTGTTGCCCGTTTGCTTCCACATTTGGGGTACCTATTAACAATTAATGGCACCAAAAGTGAAACTATTTCATTTTAGGTGTATACAGCTGGCCATACACTATGCAATCTGATTGTACAATCTCCTTTAGATTTAACAAAACTATATAAAAGAATGCCACACCTACAGTATCTATCCAATCACTCTGTATCCAATCAGTTAGATTTTTCAGATTTGCAGGGACACACTTCTCTTGTTTTTAGTACTACGACTCCACATAGGCCGTTATTTGCTGGTTCAGCTCCTGCAATAAGAAAGCAATGCACAAAATGATCAATCAGCAGAGGAGGACACTGACTGTTTATTCAGGGAGAACAGTGATCACTGCCATTGCATGCACTGGAGAAACATGAAACTGTACATGTGAGCTGAAGCAATCTCATGGAGGGGGAGGGCAGGTGCAGGGTGTGTGATAATGTTTTTTTTTTTTTTTTTTATAGGAGAAACTGAAGTGCTGAGGTATATTATATATGAACAAAACTTTTTCTTTTCTGCAACAGAGGTACATTAACCACTTCCCATCCGCAGATAGACTTTTTACGGCTACAAGGTGGCTCTAAAATGCTGGGAGGCTGTCGATTTATGGCCTCCCGCTGCTGGGGGGGGCGTGCGCGTGCACTGCGTCACACAGGTACCGATGCGCATGCCAGGCACCACGATCGGCTGTCACAGAGATCCACGTCCTGTCAGGGAGAGGAGACCGATGGTGTGTCCCTTGTATATAGGGACAACCATCGGTCATCTCCCCCAGTCAGTCCTCTTCCCCCCCACAGTAAGAATCACTCCCAGGATACACATTTAACCCCTTCCTCGCCCCTAGTGTTAACCCCTTCCCATTTATACAGTAATCAGTGCATATTTATAGCACTGTTTGCTGTATAAATGTGAATGGTCCCAAAAATGTGTCAAAAGTGTCCGATGTGTCCGCATTAATATCGCAGTCCTGACAAAAATCGCAGATCGCAGATTGTGTAGTAAAAAAAAAAATATTAAAAAAATGTCATTCTGTTGGAAAACAGTTTCTGAGCTCACCTACTCCCTGGGTCCGTTCCACCTGGACTTTCTGAGGGCGCGACAGTTGAGCCATTTTCTCAACACTAGACGCCCCCCAGACGATAGTAGCCTGCCACTTACGGCGCTAGAGGAGCTCTGTGCTTCCACAGGGGTGATAGGACATACCCTCTCACTGACCTATGACCTACTGATTACGCCACCACCTGACTTTGTGCCCCCGGGTATTCTGAGCTGCGAAAAGGAATTGGAGCGCAAATTCGACTCATCTATGAGACAACGCATACTCCAGTACACACATAAGTCCTCTATATGTAGGCTCACCTGGTACACCCTTTCCTATAGAGAAAACGGAAAATAATCGGCGGCGCCCACGAAGTGGCAGACATATGTCACACCATTACGACAATACAGACCTGACCTAATTTTCAGGAGACCATTAGGGACTTCCAACAGCTAGTTGGGTCGAGCACAATAATGTCTCCGAAGTGAGGGGAGTTTATGATGTGTAATGTTGTTGTATGTATACCAATGTTTTTTTTCCCTACTTTGTTCACTGTTTTATTCTCTTGTATTGTGGCTGCCCACGTGGGTACCTGCCCTGATATAAATAAAAAGATTAAAAAAAAAAAATGTCATTCTATCAACCTATTTTGTAGGCGCTATAACGTTTGCACAAACCAATCAATAAATGCCTATTGCAATTTTTTTGTTACCAAAAATATGTAGAAGAATACGTTTTGGCCTAAACTGAGAACATTTTTTTATTATTTTTTTTAAAAATTTAATATTTATTATAGCAAAAAGTAAAAAAATATTCTGTTTTTTTTTTAAATTGTCGCTCTATTTTTGTTTATAGCGCAAAAAATAAAAACCACAGAGATCATCAAATACCACCAAAATAAAGCTCTATTTGTGGGAAAAAAAAGGACGTTGATTTTGTTTGGGAGCCAAATCGAATGACCGTACAATTGTCATTCAAAACATGACAGTGCCGAAAGCTGACATTTTGCCTGGGCAGGAAGGGGGTATATGTGCCCAGTGAGCAAGTGGTTAAAGGCTTTTTGTTACGTATGAATGCTGGAACTTAACTTTTAGGCACATTACTTTGTGACTTGGTTCGGCCACTGAGTATTTGTGCTACAATTCTCTCTCTTATAGTAACTGATGTGCCCCAGTGTATGTTTTTTTTTTTTTTTTAAAGTCACTATATACCTTATTTTATAGGTTGCCTCTCTCAGCGTTTACAGGGGGAGGGCAGAACCAGGCAGGATCAGCCAGATATTTCAGGTGATACAGGGGGCCAAAATACACAGCACAAGCACCATGCTGTCTAACATGCTTTAAAGGAACAGGATCCATTTTTTTTTAAGGTTACAAATATTTTAACCACTTGCCGACCAGCCACCATCGTTATATGGTGGCAAGTCAGCTCTCCTGCGCGAATCGCCATAGCTGTACAGCGGATCGTGCAGGCAAAGTTGGGGGTGTGTGCATGCTGCCGGTGGCACACGCCTTGCCCACTTCATGCTGCAGGAGAGTGCCTGCGGGTCGGGCGGACTCCTAGTACAGAGGCACAACGGGGATCTGCCTGTGTAAACAAGTGGATCCCCATTCTGACAGGGGACATGATCTCTGTTATGTCCCTAGCAGATACCCCCCCTACAGTTAAAACACACCTAGGGAACACATTTAACCCCTTGATCGCCTCCTAGTGTTACCCTCTTCCCTGCCATTGTAATTTTTACATTGTTCGGTGCATTTTTATAGCACTGATTAATGTAATAATGTCACCGGTCCCAAAAAAGTGTAATTTGGAGTCAGATTTGTCCGCCACAATACCGCAATTACTAGTAAAAACAAATAAAAGTCTCTAAATCCATTCCATAGATTGCAGACTTGATAACTTTTGCGCAAACCAAATAATAAATGCCTATTGCCGCGACCACGCAATTGACAGTTAAAGCGCCACAGTGCTGTATTGCAAAAATTGCCCGCTCATTAAGGGGGGAAATCTTTTTGGGGCTAAAGATTCAAAATTTTGAAATACATATCTGACTAACGCTAATCAGTACCTAAAGGTATAATTTTTCTTTAAGTGGTAAAAAAAATAAAAAAAAATGTCTTGCTATTGGCAACATCTTTATTTTTACTTCATACTAGTGACTGAAAATAAGTAAACCAATAATTTACTGGGTGGACAGTATGAACATTTTTTTTTTTTAGATAAATTGTACGTGTGTTCATTCAGATGTGTATATAACACTTTAAGATAGCACTTTGTACCCAAGATAGACATCTTTTACTTTTTTCAAAGGCATAGGTCAAATACAAAATTAGCTTTCAAAACACTGAATTTTAAAGCAACATATCATTTTCTTGTTGTGAAACCGCTTCCAGCATGATGATACTCAAATACCCACAGCAGCTGAAGAGTTATGAAAAGAGACAGGCAAGTCAATCAAAATACACTCAGTGGCAGATTTGTGCAAACCAGACCCAAAAATTGGTCTTCATATGTATGTGTGTATGGGGAGTTTGGCAATCTTAAATGAAGAGAAATTACCAGTGAATCTAAAGTTCTCTCTGAAGGCAATATAAATATGGATGATGGTTTTTGCACCTTTTCTGAAGAAATATAGGAGCAGGTCTACACAGAAACCAATCAGCTTCCAGTTTTTTTTTTTTTTGTCAAAGCTTAATTAATCAAGCTTGTACTCTTTAGTTTTAGTAAATGAACCCCATAGCATTACTGAGGAGTTTTATAATACAAATTATATTTTGATTTAAAGCCCAGCTCCAATCTGGGTGATCCCCTGATCCCCTTATTGTGACTCCCACCATAATAGAGCACCCCAAAACCATTTAGTAATAAAAATGATTAATATACACCAAATTTGCATTTGCCTTTGGTCTGGTCCTTTTCCTATTCTGGTGGTTGACGAATCTGACAGAAGGTTGAGATAGTTCTTAATAGGGTTGTCCCGATACCGATACCAGTATCGGTATCGGGACCGATACCGAGTATTTGCGGGAGTACTTGTACTCCCGCAAATACCCCCAATACCAGAATAGAATACTTTTTCCGTCCCCCCCTCCCGCCGCTGCCGCCGAACGCAGCCGAACGCCGCATCGAAACCCGCCGCCGCATGGGTTAAACATTGTGCGGGAACATCACAGCATTCATTTGAATAGCTGTAGTGTTCCCGCCCGCATAGACACTCCCCTTTGCTCGGGATTGGATGGGTGATCGTGATCTGTCCAATCCCGAGCAAGGGGGAGTGTCTATACGGGCGGGAACACTACAGCTATTCAAATGAATGCTGTGATGTTCCCCGGGCGGCGGTGGCTAGGTAGGGGTGACATGGCTGCATATATGGGTGACATGGCTGCATATATGGGTGACATGGCTGCATATATGGGTGACATGGCTGCATTTGTGGGTGACATGGCTGCATTTGTGGGTGACATGGCTGCATTTGTGGGTGACATGGCTGCATTTGTGGGTGACATGGCTGCATATATGGGTGACATGGCTGCATATATGGGTGACATGGCTGCATTTGTGGGTGACATGGCTGCATATATGGATGACATGGCTGCATTTGTGGGTGACATGGCTGCATATATGGGTGACATGGCTGCATTTGTGGGTGACATGGCTGCATATATGGGTGACATGGCTGCATATATGGGTGACATGGCTGCATTTGTGGGTGACATGGCTGCATATATGGGTGACATGGCTGCATTTGTGGGTGACATGGCTGCATATATGGGTGACATGGCTGCATATATGGGTGAAATGGCTGCATTTGTGGGGGACATGGCTGCATATATGGGTGACATGGCTGCATATATGGGTGACATGGCTGCATATATGGGTGACATGGCTGCATATATGGGTGACATGGCTGCATATATGGGTGACATGGCTGCATTTGTGGGTGACATGGCTGCATATATGGGTGACATGGCTGCATATATGGGTGAAATGGCTGCATTTGTGGGGGACATGGCTGCATTTGTGGGGGACATTTAAAAAAAGTATCGGTATTCGGTATCGGCGACTACTTGAAAAAAAGTATCGGTACTTGTACTCGGTCCTAAAAAACTGGTATCGGGACAACCCTAGTTCTTAATATGTGGAGTACAGTGCACATGTGCATGCATTTACAGGATAAGTGGTCTGCACAATGTTTGCCTGTAATTTTCATGTAGCACAAGGGTGCTTACTTGTTGTACTGATACCAAGAAGTGCCAAATCATAGATGGGGAGCTGGTCTGTTGTGGTAAATGTGAGATGCTCTCAAATAAGCTAATATAAAAAAAAAAGTAAATAAAAAGATTTGTTTTGGAAAGGAAAATTTAATGGGTAAACCTGAAGAGGAAATTGTGCATGTTGTTTCTGGCACTTTTTTTTTTAAGTAAGTACTAATGACTTTGAAAAATACAATGCTGACATACTGACAACATATACTGTACTTTGGAACATTAGGAATGGAGAAAGTGGTATTAGTGCCTAGGTGGAGAAACAATGACATTTTTGTGAGCACTGTGATACTAAAGCCCCATACACACGGTCACACTTTTTGTCAACCAACTTCAAAATCTGCTAGTTTTCAAATTTGTCTGACCGTGTGTACGCTCCCTCGGAACAACTTTTTCTGGTTTCATCCGACAAAAAGTTGGGTCTGCGAACGGACCAACTTTTCGGCAACAAAAGTCCAATGGTGCCTTGTGTGACCGTGTGTACAGCAAGCCAACCAACTTTTGTACAAAGTGCAAACACGCATGCTCAGAACCAATGTTAAAATCAACCAACAATAGCAGAATTTAACCAAAGGGTGGTGGTAAAGAGCAGAAAAGAGCAGAAAAAACATGTGATGATGGGAAAGTTTTAGAAAAGTTTGCAGAAAAGTCTGACTGTGTGTATGCTATGGGTAAGACCGGACAAATCAATTAGGACAAAAATCCAAGGGAAAGTTTGTTGGATGTCTAACTGTGTGTACGAGCCTTAAGCTGGGGTTGGGATGGAGCAGTCTGAGGTGCATGGGTACTTCTGAATCTAGCCCTGGAACACGGAATTTCAAGGTACTTTGCAATGTTGAGACAGAAATGTGGGAAAAAATCGTTTTATAGGGGCATTAATGCTACACACAAAAATATATATATTTTTTATCTACTATTTCATCTTCCAAAAAAATAGGCACACTTTTGCTAGTATAAATTTATATACACAAGGGGCCAGATTCCCGTAGAATTGCCGCTGGCATAGCGTAAGCCATTTACACTATGCCGCCGCAATTTAACAGAGCAAGTGCCGTATTACCAAAGCACTTGCTCCGTAAGTAGCGACGGCGTAGTGTAAATGGCTCTGCGTATCCCCACGTAATTCAAAGGGGGCGGCTTGTATTTAAATTAAGCGCGCCCCCGTGTCGATCGAACTGCGCATGCGCCGGCCTCAAAAATAGCCCAGTGCGCATGCTCCAGCTCACGTCGGAAAAAGTAAATGAAACCGACGTGAGCGTCGTTTACGTAAATCCCTATTCGCGAATGACTTAGTAAAACAACGTAACCGACGGAAAAAGACCACGCTGACCCGACGCCATACTTAACATGGCAACGACGGAACTTCGTAAGGTTACCCCTCATATAGCAGGGGTAACCTTACGCGTACGCAAACAACGTAAACGATGACGGGGCAGCGTAAAAACATTCGGGAATCGTCGGATTAGGCTCATTTGCATAGGCAAATGAGAAATCATCGTAAAGGCCACCTAGCGGCCAGCAATGTCATTACATCTACGATCTGACGGTGTAAGTGTTTTACACATGTCGGATCTTCACTGTATCTATGCGTAAGTGATTCTACGAATCACACGCATAGATACCAATTAAAAAAAAAAAAAAACAGAGATACGCCTGTGTTTCCTACGAAACGCCAGCTTATCTCTTTTGAGAATCTGGCCCAAGAAATCTAGAAAGTAAACCATTTTTCAAGCATAATTTAAAATTTTAGCAGTATACCACCTTAAAATCATAATATAAAATTCAGCTGGGTTTTCACATATTTATCTTGTGTTTAATATTATGTTAGCCAGTTATCGCTAAATCTGGGACAGTCCTTTTAAAATTACTGTGTAATGTTTTTTCCACTAGCATACAGCCACTAGCTTGTTAAAAGCTGTTTAAACAATGGGTACTTGGTCAAGATTTATATACAGCTTTAAAACACAATAAAACTCTTAGAAGTGTTTTGCTAGATGCTAGTGATTAATGATCAGAGAGTTAAGGTTGTCTGCTATCAATTTTAACGTGAGACCATAAAGAGAGTAAGGTTTTACAGAGCAACCCTGAAAGGAGAATATAATTATGGCCCATAGTCTTCAATATACACTCACTTTTACTTATTTTATAAATGTCTTTGCAGCATTTGTGTATTGTATACTTTTCAGCACAGCTTCATTCTAAGAAGTCAACGATTTAAAAGAACACAGTTTGCTGCAAGGTGGAGCAAACTTGTAAATCCTATTTTGGCATATCCGACAGTGGTTGGTACAGGTGCTTTATATAACATGTGCCTTATAAATACTGTTGCTATATAAACAAACAAACATGCTATTTATGTAGTTTAAAATTGGAATAATTGCACAGCAGAAACCTGGTAAAGCCAGAAATTTCTAAATGACTTCTTCTAAAAATATACAACAGTAAAGCTACTGTCTGCATGGTATAAGTGCATAATATATAATGATATAATAAGCAAAATATACATAGCTTTATTTACTAATTAAAAGGTTTTTATCAGACATGAGGTTCAAAAGGAGTATGGGTTCAAGATGAACCCAACCCATTCAGGCCACGTACACACGATCAGACCAAACCGATGAGACTGGTCCGACGGACCGTTTTCATCGGACCACCGCAGAAGTGGTCTAATGGTCTGATGTGCGTACACACCATCAGTCCAAAATCTCATCGGGTTAGAACGCGGTGACATAGAACACAACGATGTGCTGAAAAAATGAAGTTCAATGCTTCCGAGCATGCGTCGACTTGATTCTGAGCATGCACAGGTTTTTGGTCTGCTTTTGTGTACTAACCATCGTTTTGGTCCGACGGACAGGTGTCCATCGGACCGATTTTAAAGCAAGTTTTAAAAATTTGGTCCGATGGACAACGGTCCGATGAGCCGTACACACAATCAATTTGGTCCGATGAAACTGGTCTTCAGGCCAGTTTCATTGGACCGGTCTGACCGGTCTAAACGTAGCAAAAAAACTATGAATATTGCAGTACCTAGTCTTTGAACTTAGGACAAGTAGCTTAGAATAGTCATTAATATGGATGAGTTTTATGTTCAGGTCAAACATGAGTTTGACTCGAACATTGGCTGTTCGCTTGTTCGCCGAATAGCGAACAATTTGGGGTGTTTGCAGCAAATTTGAATGCCATAGAACACCCTTTAAAAGTCTATGGGAGAAATCTAAAGTGCTAATTTTAACCTCCCTGGCAGTATGATTCTTTCAGATTTTATTTTACATGGAAATTTGGCGTTTTAGATTGCAGGCCTGTAATTCTTAGAAATAACTCACCTAAATCTGTCCAAACCAGAGTCTAGTAGACGTCTCGGGTATGATAAAGTTTGAAACACAAAATCATAAATTATAATATAATAAATAATAACAAATAATAATAATAACAATACTTTTTATTCAATACATTTTAGTAAATAATATATTCAAAAACTTTTTTTGGGGGTCAAACAAGGGTGCAATATTATGAGTCAGTAAACGTCTCAGGTATGGAACATTTTAAAACAAGGTACACCACAAAGTCCGACGTCACAGCCAGGTCAATAGAAATGTGTTTCTTGGAGCAGCAAATCACACACATTCTTGTGAGTACTGTTTTTTTTCAGTGGGGAATGTGGTCCATAAACTGATGACCAGTCAGTCGTTCAGGGTTCACAACACCAGCAGCCCAACGTCCAGATCGGTTTACAGCCCTTTGGAGTCTGGTGCTTTAGAAAGATGAGTTCTGCAACCTTCCACACAAAGTCCGCATGGACCATAGGCCTGTCACTTTTTTTTTCATCAGAATGAAGGTATTCCAGAGGCACTGCTCCAGAAGATGCCGGAATTTTTTTTATAGTATTTTTTTTTGTTGCTTCCTCATGGCTGGGTAAAAGGGCATGGCCTGGTCAGCTCTGTCCACACCTCCCATGGTGTTTGTAGTCAAACACAACCTGTGGCTTCATTACATCCTTTTCCACCTTTGGTGTGTACCATTATGGTTGAGGTGTTATGAATGGTACTCATAAGGCACACGTCTTTTTTGTCCCGCCACCTCAGTGCCATAATTTTCCCTTTCTGCCAGGCAACTACTTCTCCGGCCCCAAGCTTTTATATTGCAAAGGTTGACGGCATGTCACGCCGGTTAGGCCTCACTGTCCCCATATGCGTCCATCTTGTTCAGGAGAAAGGAATTCGTAGAGTTAATGGAAGTATAAAAATTGTCTGTGGTGACACAGTAGCCCTGGTTCAGCATTGGTTCAATCAAGGAAAGAACCAAAGCGGTTGCCATTCCAAAACTGCTGAATCGCTGGCAGAATTTGGTCCCTTTCACGGGTACAGGACCAAATTCCAGATGTACCCAGAGCTGGATTCACATAGCATAAATGACTTTATGCCAAATCGTGCGCGCTTTTATGCGCTTTTATGCGATGAACTGTATCCAGCTGAGTCTACCTTTTTAGGCCATGAGACTTTCGTCAATAGTGACCTATGTTGTCCTCTCTGAACATAGGTCTGCTGAAAATTATTCAAAATAAGCTGGTAAATCTCATAAATTGTTTTCCTTTGAGCTGGATGAGAACTCTCATCAAAGTCTTCATTATTTTCAAAGTGCAAATATTTCATAATCAGCGAAAATGTATATTCCGACATGATGGTGCCAAGAAAAAGGTGTGGCCAATAATTTGTTGGTTGTCCAGTACCATTTCTGCAGGGGTTTCCCGACAACTCCCTGTAAAATTTTAAGGCTAAGAAACTTCCAGATGTCCTTGATGGTTACTGGTTCCCATTTTCTGCGCCTTGAAAATCGTTGATGGTAGCAGCTTGTTGCTCCTGGTAGCGATTCGTCTCCAAAACAATTTTGGTTATAACTTCATCCGTCAAAAAAAGTTGGAGGTATGCCAAGGGATTGTCATCCTCAACATCCACTTTGATCCCAGGTGCTCCTGTAAACGGAAATCTTGGTGGTGCTACGTGCTCTGTACCGCAATCAATTGAGCACCAATCATCAAATCACTTTCTGCGTCTGATGATGAACTTCCCCAAGAGTCGCTGTCACTTAACTCCTCTGCAAGCTATTCTGTATTGCTGTTGCTGTTTTCCAGCAGGTCGCATAGCAATTTTGAGGTGGAGGTGCGCTTTTTTTGATGCCATGGTCGCTGTGCAGTTTAAAGTCACAAAGTACAGTAAATCTGCAGACAAGGGCACTGGAGAAAGCACTGGGGGGCAATCTAAGGTCACTGTATTTAATTTTTTATTGTATTCCAATAGGATTACATTGTATCAGTGTGTTTTACTTTATACTGTGTTTGAATTTGGCGCCATTCCAGCGAGGGAATCCCGAGTGTGGCTCGGGGTTACCGAAAGTAACACAGAAATCTCACCCCGAGCCACACTCGGGAATACTACTAGGCAGGTTAAAGGATAATATGCAAGTTATTGTCATAAAAAGTGTTTGGAGAACCAGGTCCTGCCCCAGGGGACATGTATCAATGCAAAAATAAGTTTTAAAAACTGATGTTTTTTTGGGAGCAGTGATTTTAATAATGCTTAAAGTGAAACAATAAAAGTGAAATATTCCTTTAAATTTCGTAGCTGGGGGGTGTCTATAGTATGCCTGCAAAGTAGTGCATGTTTCCCATGTTTATAATAGTCCCTGCACAAAATGACATTTCTAAAGGAAAAAAGTCATTTAAACTACTCACGGCTATAATGAATTGTCGGGTCCGGGCAGAGAAAAGTAATTGAAAAAATTACATGGGTTACCCCCCAGTCCATTACCAGGCCCCTCAGGTCTGGTATGGATATTAAGGGGAACCCTGCACCAAATAAAAAAAATGGCGTGGGGTTCCCCCCAAAAATCCATACCAGACCCTTATCCGAGAATGCAACCTGGCAGGCGACAGGAAAATAGGGTGGACAAGAGAACGCCCCCCTGAACTGTACCAGGCCACATGCCCTCAACATGGGGAGGATGCCACCCTTGCCTGGTAGTTGTGGGGGTCTGCGGATGGGGGGCTTATCGAAATCTGGAAGCCCCTTTAACAAAGAGGACCTCCAGATCCCGCCCCCCTATGTGAATTGTTAACAGTGAGAAAAGAAGACAAAAAAACACACACAAAATTGGGACAAAAAATTCCAGCGCTGTAATCCTTCTACGAGTCCGACCCGCCACTAAAAATGATATCGCCTCCATATGAGGCTGCCGGCTGAATGACGCATGACCAGTCTAACAGCTCTTTTATAACTGAGGGCGAGGCTACAGTCATGTGGATGGATGACCCCACCCCCTCTGACGTAACAGGGGTTTCTATCGGTTTCCCGTGGTGTCATGGGTGACCCTGCCCCCTCTGACGCATCACTGGAAACCCCCATTGCGTCAGAGGGGGCAGGGTTACCCATTATAAAAAAGCGGTCAGACGGGTCGCACGTCATCCAGGCCAGGATGCTCCTATGGAGGTGGTATCGTTTGTAGCGGCAGGTTGGACTCGTAGAAGGATTATTTTTTTTTAAAGGACTTGTCCCAACTATGTGTGTGTGTTTTTTTTTTTTTCTCATTTTGTTGGGTGGCGGGATCTAGGGAACCCCTTTGTTAAAGGGGGGTTTCAGATTCCGATAAGCCCCCGCCCGCAGAACCCCACAACCACCGGGCAGGGGTTGTGGCGATGAGGCCCTTGTCCTCATCCTCCCCATGTTGAGGGCATATGGCCTGGTATGGTTCATGAGGGGGGCGCTCTCTCGTGCCCCCTCTTTTTCTGCAGCCTGCCATGTTGCGTGCTCGCATAAGGGTCTGGCATGGATTTTTGGGGGAACCCCACGCCGTTTTTCTTATATTTGGCTCCCCTTAAAATCCATACCCGACAATTCACGAGTAGTTTTAAATTACTTTTTTCCTGTAGAAATTTCATTTTGCGCAGGGACAGTTATAAACACGGACATGCACTACTTTACAGGCATACTATAGACACCCCCCCCCTTGCATATTAGCCTTTAAAATGTGAAAGTTGTCAGAGTGGGTTTACAACCACTTTAAAGCTTAAATTCATTTTTGGTGGTTGAGTTTACATTTGCCTTAAAATTATCCTATGTGCCTAGCTTTACCGATATCTGTCTGCAACAACCAAATCATAGCTAGCTCTTCAATTGTCAACACCTTAGCTAAATATTTTACTAATTGGGGTCTTATCCCTTGTTTTATTTTTTAGATTATACCTTTTAACTTGGAGTGATTAGAACACAACTGGAAATTATTGCTAACAGTCTGTTCAGGGACATCGTTTGAATTAAGAAACAATGGGCCAGATTCACAGAGCCCTTACGCCTGTCTAACTGGTGTTAGACTGGAGTAATTTCAAATTACGCGCGTTTTCTAGCTAGTCGGAAACCTCAAGCCATGAATAGACGGCTGCGGGCTTCAATTCGACTGGATTACGTGTTCGTACGCCTTCGGATCTACGCTGCAATAAAATTGCGGCCACTGGGTGGACTTCCCATCGTTTTCCCGCGTCGGAGTATGCTAATGAGCTTTTGCCGGCGATCCCAGAAATTACGATCTTCAATCGCAATCTCTTACGGCACCTTTAGTCATCTTTTCGCTGCGTAAAGCTTTTTGCTGGTCTAATATTAGACAGCCCATGTTAAGTATGGCCGTCGTTCCCGCATCGAATTTCTACGTTTTCCGACGTCTTTTATTATTTTTTACGTAAGTCGTCCGGGAATAGGAATGTTCGTAAACGACGCTACTCAAATAACGAATGCCTTACGACGTGATTTCGCGCAATGCACGGCGGGAAATTTCTGAACGGAGCATGCGGGGACACGCTTAATTTAAATGCTTCACGCCCCCCCAATCGCGTATTTCGATTACGCGGCGAGAAATAGACTACGCCACCGTAGCGTACGGGCAAAAATCTACAAGGATTCGGTGTAGAGCCTGGTAAAATACGGCAGCGTAGAGTATTTCGATTACGCAGCGCAATATTAAGTGTATCTGAATCTGGCCCAATAAGTGCAACAACAATGTGCACCTTACAACCTCACATTAAATTACTCACATTCACTACACATCATTCACATAAGTAAAATAAAATGTAGGCACACATTGGTTAGGCCTATTATCTTGATTAAAATTGTCCTGTCGCTGGCCAATTTTACACTGCTGTATCCTCTGTGGTCTTTTAAGTTTTGTAAAAAAAAAACTACCTGCACGATTTATATGCAATTGATTTGGGCCTAGAACTGCCGTTAAAAATGTCCTGCTTCTGGACAATTTTGCACTGCTGTGTCATCTGCAGTCTATTCATTATTTTAGGTATATAACAAGTGCAGTTCTCACAATCCCAAAGCTAAAATGATTCTTATGAACCACCAAGATCTTACCCCTAATGTCTCCATTCCAAGTACTAACCAGGCTGACCCTGCTTAGCTTCCAAGATCAGGTGCATTCAGGGTGGTGAGACCTTAGGACTTACCACCAATGTCTGTTGCTAACAACAATATGTGTAATCAAAATGCTTTGTATAAATATGATATATTATCATGTGATATTGTGATAATAGACAAAAACATAAATCATCAAAGTACTTAAATCCAGGAATTTATATAGAGGCATATACACTTAAAAATACATTAGGACATGCATGAAAAATACATTAGGACATGCATGAAAAAACTGATAGCCTTTATATTTGTAGCTGCAGGAATATCTATAGCAAAATCTTGGAAGTCCCCTACTGTTCCTTTTTATTTACTGAAGAATAAATGCCTATATAAGTCGTTGCGCAACGCTCAGCGGCATTACAGC
>JAJQKJ010002572.1:0-27624 GCA_029574335.1 Rana kukunoris | reverse complement strand
CTGAAATTGTTTAAAACAAAGATGGTGACAAAGAACACCACCCGGGTGACCATGTCCAACCCACCTTGCCGTCGCTGGCGGTATGTGACCTCCCTCTTGATCAGGTTCAGTCTGCTTCCCCACAACAGCAGGAAGAACAGACCATAGACCCGAGCATAGAGAGATGCTGGCAAAAGACACACATAGCTTACAAAGAGAAAACTCAGGCAATAAGTACGTCTTGACAAGCTTACCCTTTCCCTCAGGGAAAGTTTCCCAACCTTTCCAGGCCTTCACCTTCCGAGTGGCACTCACCAGCCTGCGCTCCCAGTTTAGCTTGGGATAATCACCCGGGCCGAAATGAATGCCAAGAACTCGAATCTCTGGTACGGGCGTGGGGAACACGTCCGGAAGGGGGAACTGCTCCCCCTCCTTCCCCAACCAGAAAACTTCACTCTTGTCCAATTGACCAGCGAGCCTGACGCTCAGAGTAGCACCCGATCTGGGACTCCACATAATGGGCCTCCTCCGACCAGATACCACCACCGAGACGTCGTCCGCATAGGCCACAACCCTCACCGCCGAAAACGGACCCCGACAGGTACCACCGGAACCCCCCCAGACGCCCGCAGTCTAGCCTCCTTACGAAGGGGTCGACCGCAAAGATGTACAGGAGGGGACTCAGGGGCACCCCTGCCGGACGCCAGAGTCCACAGCCAAGGTCCGGCCCACCCACCGTTGACAAGAGGGAAGCTCTCAGCTCCCCTATACAATACCTGCAGCCAATCAACGAATTGATCAGGCAGACCGTATCTCCTCAGAAGCAGCCAAAGGTACTCGTGGTTCACCCGATCAAACGCCTTAGCCTGATCCAGTGCAAGCAGATACCGCTCGCTGCCATCAGCCCTGCACCTTTCCACAGCCTCCGGACGCTCAGACGGCACTAAAAGTGCCCCGGCAGGAATTGTGCAGTGCTGAGAGGGAGACAGCATCCTGCCCGCCAAGCAGACAGACGTGTAAAACAAGATCTTTGCCAGTATCTTCCTATCTGTGGTAAGAAGGGCGGTCGGACGCCAATTCTCCACCACAGACGGATCTTTCCCCTTTGACAGTAGGATCAGAGCTGACCTTCTCATTGAGGGAGGTAGCAGGCCATAGGCCAAACATTCACTAAACACGTCCCTCAGATGAGGAGCCAAGAGGCTCTTAAAGGTTTTGTAGAATTCGGACGTTGAGCCCATCGGGCCCAGGTGACTTTTTAGAAGCTAAAGAGCTAATAGCCTGCTCGACTTCAGCTACCGAGATCTCTTCTGTCAGAGAGTCAGGAAGGTCAGACCCACTTCCAGTGGGGTTCATCAAGGAATTCCCTGACTTTCTCCATGTCTAGAGGCCGCTTCTTCAGGAGGTCCGAAAAGTGGTCTCTGACGACACCCAGGATCCCCGATCTGGACCGGACCAGAGATCTGAGGCATCTTCAGGCCATGTACGACCTTCGACCTTGCCACCTCACCACAGCTCCTGTAGGGATCAGGAGAGATAAACTTCCATAATCCCTCTCAAAAACCAGGGAGGCGAGACGGTCGTACTGACACTCCTTCATCTGCGCCTTCAGACCGGATATCTGTTCCCGAGAGCCCCCAGAGGACACCAGGCGGTCAAGCTGCCTGCGTAGTCTCTGTAGGCTTGGTACTTGGAAGCTGCCCTGTACCCAGAGATTTCCCGGAAAAAGTCGCCAGACCTTTTTTTAACTATTCCCACCACTCAAGGCGGGAGCAGGTGCCCTCAAGGAGCGAGGTCTGGCCCAGGAAAAAAAAACCTCATAGGCTTCCCTAACCTCAGGATCCTCCAGTAGCGACCCATTCAGGCGCCACAAACCCCTCCCTTTCTGAGGAGTGTCAGCGACATTCAAGGCCACAGATACCATACAGTGATCGGAGAACTCTACCGACTGCAGCTCAGGAGCCGAGCAGACAGAGTCCTCCTTTAAAAAAAAACCTATCTAATCTACTCTTACTACTACCTCGGGAAAATGTGAAACCAGTGAGGTTGGGGAGGTGACGAACGGTGCACATCCACCAACCTGGCCTCCTCACTACGTTATTCAAAAAAATACTATCATATCCAGAGGGTTGGCGGCACCTGCCGGGTCTTTGGGCCTAGTGATCATATTGAAATCGCCACCAAAAATCCTGCTGGGACGTAAAAAGATAAGGCTTAACGCCGTAAGGAGGCTCTCCTCTCCCTCCTAGTTTGAGGCCCATAAAAATTTATGAGCCGGAGGAATTGCCCCTCAGACAGCGTCCACCACCAGACATCTACCGATCTCACTTCAATCACTCGCCGGCAAGCCACCGGACCAGTCTTAAAAAGGACCGCAAACCCACTGCAGGGCTCGGCCGCAAGAGACCAGAGAGGAGGGCCCCCATCTCCACTCTCTTTGCTAGATGCATCTCTGACAGATGCAGCCAGGTCTCCTGCAAAAACAAAATGTCAGCTTCAACACGGCTGAGAAAATCGAAGGCCATAAAACGAGCTCTGCAGAACGAATACTTGCGACATTAATGGTCGCAAGCCGTATTGGAGAGGGTACCGCCATCAGAATGATTGAAAGTGGTCACGTTCTCCTTCATACTACAAATACAAAAACAAATTTACATATCTACACTTCCTCCTCTCTGAGCCCGAGGAGGAGGAGAAGATACCAAACGGGTTCCCAGGGACACCCCACTTCGTGCCCTGGGGGAAACCCCACCCTTCACTGGGGACTTCCCGCCCCAGATCTGGCAGCCTTCCCCTTCTTCTTTTTGCGTCTCACCTGCTCCCACTCCTGCCACCTCTCGAGATGACTACACCCCCCCCTCCTCGGACCGCTGCTCGAGATTTCCCTCTTGGATGAGGCTCGAGCAGCTTCCATCTCCATGGCCACAGGGCCAGAGGAGACTCTTGGGTCAGAAGGGGGGGGAATGGAAGAGGCAGGAGGGGGGGCCAGCGACAGGGGAGAGGACAGGGGGGGGACCAGACTTAACTGAATGGGAAGAAGAAGGGGGAGGGGGGGGACGATGGGGGGGGGGTACGAGGAGGGGAAGATAAGGGAGGAGGAGAGGCATGGGGGAAACAGATGGAGGGCCAGGTGGTGGGGAGGGGCAATGGTGAGGAGGGGGAAAGGGAAGGGGGATGGGGATCGGCCCTGCAACATTAGGAGGGGAAGGCCCTGGCCCCGGACCTCAGGCCCGGGACCCCAGGCCTCCCCGATCTCCTCCCCACCGGCTCTCCGCCCTCCGGAGGATCGGGAGCCTCCTGGCCAACTGAGCCCGTGTCCCCGGGGGGGGAGCCCCACGCCCACGCCTGCTCCGCCTTCTTTGAGGCAATGGGCTGTTGGTCCCTCCGGAGCAGTACTAGGGGCTCCAGGATCCCCACCCCCCGGCCATCACTCGCGGGGGGGCTTCGGCCGCTCCCGGCCGGGAGGTCCCCCCCCTGAGGAAGAACCCGATTATGCTTTGGGACAACCTGCTAAATGGGTGCCCCATCTCACACACAAGTTGCAGCATATCTTCCCACATGACTCGGACTGGTGGCCAAACTCGTGGCACCGGCCACATCTGACCACCGTGCAGTCCGAGCTCATGTGGGTCGGGCTGCCGCACTTGAAGCAACGACGGGGCTGTCCGGGGTAGAACGCCAGGATCCGGTCTCTGCCTAGAAAGGCGCTGCCAGGGAGGTGGGCAACACTGTTGCCCTCCCTCTTGAGCCGGATCCTGGTCAACCAAGCCCGGTCCAGACCCCGGCGCTCATCAAGGTTCTTCTCAGGGGGGTCTGCAAACTGCCCGTACCTCCCGAGCCAGGTGGCAATGTTCCCGGAGGGAGCGACTCATTCCTCACCAGGATGGTGATGTTCTTAACCTCCTCCTGCCTGGAGATGGGAATGAGCCTGTACATCTTCCAAGGGTCAACGCCCCTCACCAACCCAAAGCTGGTGATGAAGCGTTCATACACGGGAGTGACAAAACTTATATCAAACTCCGTGTGTTGGTGGATGGATGACAGCAAAAAGGTCATCCACCCCAAAACCCAAGGAGAGTACCAGGCCACCACCTCCCCTCGAGCGGGGCAGGGGTCCAGACCCTCGTACCGAAGCTGGACAACATTCCTACGCCTCCTCTCTGGACCCACCTGTACCCCTCGTCCACGCCGACCCCTGTGTCTCTCCTGGTCAGCAGGGGGGGCGCGGAAATTCTGGGCGCCAAACCGGCTGTACAGGTGGTCCAGAGGGGCACGAGAGCAAAACACTGGGCGAAAAGAGCGACCCCCCCTTAGGGCAGACAATAAGTTGGCCTCCGGAGACCCCCGAAAGATGTTCTCCGGAAGTGGGGCACCCCCCTCAGCACCCCCAGAAGTGGGGGGGGGGGGGACGGGGGGGCCCCCATCCCTGCCGGTGGTGTTGCACCCCCCCCCGCTGATATACCCTGACCACCCTGACCCACCACCTTTGGCCTGACTACAGGCTCCCCCCCCCCCGGGACCACAGCAGAGGGGGTACCACCCCCACCAAACTCCCCCACCCAGACCCCTCCGCGACCACACCAGCCCCTTGGGACTCCACCTGTACTGGGGGGGAGCCCCCCTGGGACCCCCTCCAACTGCCGGATATAATCATATGCTATACAGTCCACTGGGAGGGGTCCCACCTGACTTTCCCCCCACCCCGCCTGTGCTGCAGGGAGCCCCTCGGGGCCTGTGGCAGTGTCCATGGGGACCTGGGGGGGGGCAGCTTACCGTCCAATTTACCGTCCTCAACCGTCTCTGTCCATCTCCTGCCGGGGGTGCCTGGAGGTGCCTGCTGCAGCGTCCGGGGCTGGGCACCCCTGCACCTCCGGCCTCTCATCCCCCAGGTCCCCTGAGCCCCCACCGACCACCGCAAACTCGCGGGGGGGCACTTCCGGTCGCGGGACGGTCACTTCCGGTTTCCGGTCTGGGCACTTCCGGTTTCGGCTGGGGCACTTCCGGTTTCGGCTGGGGCACTTCGGTTTCGGCTGGGGCACTTCCTGTTCTTGGGCGGTCACTTCCGGGTCCCGGTCTACTCCACCCCCAACAGCCGGCGCCATCTTGGCCACACTGCACACAAGCTGTTTACCTCCAGATGACCGCAGCACAATGCCTCCACCATGTGTCTGCCTCTCTCCCGATGACATAACAGCCGCAGGAGCAGTCCCTGGCCTTTCCATGGCCAGATCCTCCCGCTCCTCTGCAAGCTGAGGGGTCATGGAAGCCGACACATGGCGGGCTTCAGCTGTGGCAGTGCGACCATCCTGGGGGAGCCTGGGTATGCTGACCTGAAGATGGCGGGGGGGTACCGCCGGCGGCACCTGGGCCCGGCGACCTCCTGGATCACTGGACTCCCCGGACTTCGCCAACCCCCCCAGTCCCTTCCACGGACCGAGGGATCGGCTCCCGGGAACCCTCCCCAGGTTTTATGGCCATACTGGGCCCTGCACCACCGGGCACTCGCCCCCCCCCACTGCACCCAGGCTCCCCTGACTCTCCTGGCTGCTTGGGGGGTTGGGACCCCTTCTTAGACCGCCCGCTCCTCCTCGCTGCCTGGCTCCCTTCCCGGTTGGCCTGCTGGAGGGTCCTCCGGAGCTCCTCTAGGAAGTTCACCTCTCCAGCCCCACGTTGGCAAAAGCCCCCCAGGTATTCCCATATTTCTTTTACTTCTAGTCCTAGGGTGGGTGATGGCCCCCTTGAATTCAGATCTTTTATTACTGGAGCACCTGTCCCTCCTTTTCCCTCAGGCCTGCGAGAGTAGTCATCTTTTCCACGCAGGCCTGAGATATCCTCACCAGCAGGGATTTGATTTTATCCCGCCTCTTCCTGGTTCTTGCTTCATTCTCACCTGGCTGAGGGGCTGTCCAGTCTGAGAGACCCACCTGGGTCTCCAGGAAGAGACGGTCCTCCCTGCTGATGGTGGTGGCGGTGGTCTGGCTGGAGGGCAGGTGCTGTTGACTCCTCCGGAGGCCGGAAGCCGGTCCCACCTCCGGGGCTGAGGGAGGCCATCCCACCCCTCTTCCGGGGCAGGGGGCTGGGGGCTGGAGGCTGGTCCTGGTAGGCTGGAACACAGGAGCTCTGGAAGACAGGTCTTCTCTCCTCTCCAGCAGGAAGCAGGAGGAGCCGGAACTACTGCCAGTGGGTGGAGCTGCACTGAGACCGAGGAGGGGTTTCGCCCCCGTTGTTCTCCGCCATTTCCGCCGGCCCCCCCCCGGATGTAAAAGAGCTTGATTTGGGGTAGGGGGCCTGGCCGAACATGGCCGAGAGCATCGGTGGGTGTCCCCCCCCGGCGGAAGGCGGCGGCGAAGACCGGTGCGGGGCTGGAGCCCCCCCGGCAGAAAACGTCTGGAAGACCGAGGGGCTCCGCCCCCGTTGTTCTCTGCTTTTTTCGGCCGGCCCCCCCCCGAATGTGAAAGAGCTTATTTTGGGGTGGGGGCCTGGCTGGACATGGCGGAGATCATCGGTGGGTGTCCCCCCCCGGCAGAAGACGGCGAAGCCCGGGGCCCAATGGGCTGGTGGTGGGGGGTCCCGGCAGAAGACCCCCGGAGCTGACTAATAAATTTATTTTTTTCTGTGTGTTTTTTTTGGTGTTTACACTTTTCCACCCGGTGAATGGGTAGGGGTACGATGTACCCCATACTCATTCACATAGGGTGGGTGGCCAGAATCTGGGGGCCCCCTTAATATAGGGGGCTCTCAGATTCTGATAAGCCCCCCGCCCGCATACCCCGACAACCAACGGCCAGGGTTGTCGGGAAGAGGCTCTTGTCCCGATCGACATGGGGACAAGAGTGCTTTGGGGTGGGGGGGCAGTGCCCCCCTCCCCCACAGCACACACTCCCCCATGTCGAGGGCATGTGGTCTGGTACGGCTCAGGAGGGGGGGGGCGCTCGCTCGTCCCCACCCCCATTCCTGTCCGGCCAGACTGCGTGCCTGGGAGAAGGGTTTGGTCTGGATCTGAGGGGGAACCCCACGCCGTTTTTTGGCGTGGGTTTAACCCCTTATGTTCCAGATCAAATCTAAGAGCCTGTTGTGCACCTGAAGGGGGACCCCCACGCCGTTTTTTTTTCTAATTTGGGGTGGAGTTCCCCTTTATCCCGGTCCTGTCAGGGGGGGGGGGAATGCCTGCTCGTCTGTCCCTACAATGTATGAACAGCGATCTGTCATTTCCCCTACACAGTCCCACCCCCTTTACAGTTAGAACACACCCAGGTAACATATTCAACCCCTTCCGCGCCCCTAGTGTTAACCCCTTCCCTGCCAGTGTCATTTTTATAGTAAGCAATGCATTTATATACCATTGCTCGCTACAAAAATGCCAAATCTCACAAAAATGTGTCCGCCACAATGTCGCATTAGACAGAAAAAACAATGATAGCCACCATTACTAGTAAAACAAAAAATTATTCCAAAAAAACCCATAAGACCAACCCCTACTTAGAACTTTTGCCCAAACCAATCAAACGCTTATTGTGATTTTTTGCAAACCAAAAAGATGTCCAAGAATACTTATCGGCCTAAACTGAGGGCAAACATTTTTTGAATATATTTTGGGGGAGATTTATTATAGCAAACAGTAAAAAAGATGTTTTTTTAGTTACCAAATTGTCGCTATATTTTTGGGTCAAGCAAAAATAAGAAAAAACGCAGAGGTGATCAAATACCACCAACAAAAAAAAAAAAAAAAAATTTTTAGGGGGGGGGGGGGGGATGAGGACGCCCAATTTTTTTTGGGGGCCACGTCGCACAACCACGCAATTGTCAGTCAAAATGACGCAGTGTTGAAATGCAAAAAATGGCCCCGTCAGTGACCAGTAATATGCTCTGGGGCTCAAGTGGTTACAAATTAAGAATACACTAAAGTTAGCCCAATTTATGGCCATAATGTGAAAGATGATGTTACACCGAGTAAATAGATACCCAACATGTTACACTTTAATATTGCACACACTCATGGAATGGCGCCAAACTTCAGTACTTGAAAATACCCATAGGCAACGCTTTTTTATGTGTTTCAGGTTACCAGTTTAGATTTACAGAGGAGGTCTAGTGCTAAAAGTATTGCTCTCGCTCTAACGTACGCTATGATACCTCACATGTGGGGTTTGAACGGGGGTTCAATATGTGGGCGGGGCTTACACATTTAAGGCCCGCCCCCATATATGGAAACATTCTTCAAACCACACATGTGAGGTATCATAGCGTGCGTAACAGCAAGAGGAATATTTATAGCACTAGACCTCATCTGTAAATCTAAACTGGTAACCGGAAACAATAAAAATGCTGCTTGTTCGCTTCTGACTGCGAGCTACTAGGGACAGGGGCTTTTAAATTATTACTATTTAGGTTTGTTACGTAAAAATTCTATAAGACCTCCCGTTCAGCTTGTAAAGCATCACTTCATGGGGACCAAAAAAAAATTTAACACCTCTAATGCTTTCATCCGCCATTGCAGATTTGATTCTGGTACTGCATTTCGAGTGAACTGGGCATGCTCGAACAGTTAGAAAAAGAAGTTGGAAGTTTCATCCTGAAAATGACTTGCATCTTTCTGAGCATGCTCAGAAAGCTCTTTTTTTTGGCTTAGTAATTTAAGGACATCCTTAACAGGTGTAAGCAGTTACAAGTGCACACAAACTAGAGGCTGACATTTCTTCATGTGTTTCCAATTGGTTCATTAGCACACATGTTATAAAAAGCGTGGATACTGCACGTGTCAGCTGCCCCTCAGAGGGGGCAGATTTGCTGGCTGGAAGTAATGGCGGAGTGAAACAGAGATGTTTTGGAGCAAGTTTTGTATTTTTTGATGTTTTCTCTGCTACATAATTTTGCTAAATGTTTCTCAAGATGTTAATGACTAATGTTTTAATCCTGTGGGTCTATCCTGTTATTTCAAAAGCATGATTTATTTTCCAATGACTGTGAAATAAACGTTGGTCTTTTTTGTTTTTAGGTGTTTTTATATATTTTTGGTGTGTTTATTTGTAATTTTTTGTTTTGCTTTCCTTGTTTTGTGGACCAATAAAATTACTTTCAAATTTTGAAGTTTGTTTTGTGATATTTTTTTCCTGCTATGGATTTCAACCGCTGCAGCTGAACTAGTTTGGGCCTAAACCATCAAGTGTGATTTGTCTCTAAGCTCTTTCCTGGTGTGTATGCATGAAATGTTTAGTCACCAGAAAAGGAAGGACAAAGCGGTAAGTATTGTTTCCTAGAACTGATGTCCAGACTGACTTTTTAAAGCACATGTGCAAGATGTAGGAAAAGCTGCAAACAGGGCCTGTTGGAGGGGGGGTGGGGGGTGGTGGTGTATTGGTGGACAGGCTTGAAGTGCTGATTTACAGCGCTGTGCTTGAAACTAGCACAAGACAATCCTATTCTAATTGTGGGTTGTTTGAGGGAAGCCAATTGAGTGTTAGAACCCCTGCTAGTGTTTTTAGGCTGGGCTTTGTGTCCCTTTTCCTAAAATTGGCTTCACTTCCTGTCACACAGCTGAACAGGAAGTGAGGTTAAAACCCTACCAATGGTCTTTTCTTTGGGACACAGGTCAATCTAACTAGTGTCACCATTAAGCAAATTGCACTGCAGTGTACACCCCAAATGATTAGTTATTTTGGGGTTTAGTAAAGGCAAAGCCGCTCTGCAGTAGAAGCGTAGGCAATGAAAATCAGAAGGGAAGCACTGATGGTTTTTACTTCCAATCCCGCCAAGTTTAGAGTTTTCTTCCTTGCTTGTCCACTTGTAGTGCAAAGTGGATTTGCCTTTAGTAAATGGACCCCAAAGTCCAAGATTCCTACTAATTTGGGGTGTACACAGCAAAATGCCATTTCCAAAATGGGAAACTATTTATATTGATCTGTGTCCCCAACAAAACATTACTCAGGTGTTTCCCTCACTTCCTGTTTGGCTGTGTGGCAGGAAGTGAATGAATTAAGTAGAAAGTGACAACATTTGTGAGGTGTCTTTACCCTATCAGGGGTGCAGGCATCCCCAAAACAAACAAGAAAATAGTTGATTTAACATTGGGTGGTGTTTGTGGGGGTCCCTAACACACATTCATACATATTAGCAACGCTGGATCCTGGCCTATTGGCATGGTTATATTTTCTTAAGCCTCTCAATAAAATGATATGAAATTTGGGGTTAAACTGGAACAATAATCATCACTTTTTTTTTTGGATTTCTTTCATTTTGGATAGAGTTGGGGGGGGGGGGGGTTAGAAGCTCTGTCAGTTTATTTTGTATTATCCCTGTCCGTTTGGGGAGATTGGCCTTCACTTCCTGCCCCATAGCCAAACAGGAAGTGATCGAAAAAACTAGGCAAATTAAGGGTCTCCTGTGCCCCCCCCCCCCCCCCCACAGAACTTGTGTGTGTCCCCTGAAAATTCCTGGGTGGGTCATAAAAAAACAGGGTGTGGCCTTGACAGGAAGGGTGGGTCATTTTTCTATTAGGGGGGTGCCAAAATTTGGTCAGGCCTAGGGAAGCACAAAACCTAAATATCCTACTGCATATTAGGGCTTATTTAGACAGGATCCAATTTACAGCATGTTTTTAGATTGTGGGAGGAAACCCGCACAGGGAGAACATGCAAACTCCAGGCAGATAGTGTCACGGGCGGGATTCGAACCAGCAACCCTTTTGCTGCTAGGTGAACCTGCTACACACTACGCTACTGTGCTGAACGAACATGATTGCAGCTGAAAGCATGAGATGTTTTTTTTTAAACCAATTACATGCTTTCCAGCCTGGAGGACAGATGTGGGGTCTAATTGACCCCGCCTTTCTCTATAAAGAGGACCTGTCACACACTAGTCCTATTACAAGGGATGTTTACATTCCTTGTAATAGGAAGAAAAGTGAAAAATAATACAAACAAAGGGACAAACAAGTGCAAAAATTAACATATTAAGTAAAAAAATAAAATAACAAAGGAATTTAAATGCTCCTGTCCCTAGTAGCTCGCACTCAGAAGCGAACACGCATGCAAGTCCCACCCACATATGTAAACATCCTTCAAACCCCACATGTGAGGTATCATAGCGTGCGTTAGAGCGAGAGCAATAATTTTAGCACTAGACCTCCTCTGTAACTCAAAAGTGGTAACCTGAGAAAAAAAGTCAAGCGTTGCCTATGGAGATTTTTAATAACGAAGTTTAGCGCCATTCCATGAGTGTGCGCAATATGAATGCGTGACAAGTTAGGTATCTATTTACTCGGGGTAACATCATCTTTCACCTTATCCCTAAAAATTGGGCTAGCTTTACTGCTTTCTTATTTTGTCATTCATGAAACAGGTTTTTTTTTTGAAAGCCAAAAAAAAAAAAAAACGTTTGAAAATTTTTGGCACAAATACTGTTGGAAATGTGTCCGAAAAAATGGCCGCCACTTTATTCCCTAGGGTGTTTGTTAATAAAATATATATAATGTTTGGGGGTCCTGAGTAAGTTTCAAGGAAGAAAATATAATTGTTACATGAAGGAGAGAAGTGCCAGAATAGGCGCGGTATGGAAGTGGTTAAAGTGCAACAATAAAAGTGAAAAATTCCTTGAAATTTCGTACCATGGGGGGGGGGAGGCAATTAGGGGCGCCATCAGGAATTATGGGGCCCCTTACACAGCTTCAGGCATGGGCCCCCTGGAGCAGAGAATAGGGGGGGGGGTGCCGCCTGATATTAAGAAGGGGGGGGGGCTGCGGCAATTTGATAAGCGGGGGGTTCCTTTACAAAAAAATACATATAGAAAAATATATATTAAAAAGGGTGGTAGCCATCCGGGGGCCCTGGGGACCACTGGGCCCTTTAATAAAAAGAAACTTCTGGGCTCTTTAATGAAAAATAAATTACAATATCTACATATATAAAATAATAAAAAAGGGGGTTGCCTTGGGAGCTCTGGGCCCTTTAATAAAAAATAACTTCCAAAAATCAAAAAAAAAAAAAATAACATTGGGTGGGAGCTGCGGTGGCTCAACGTGAATGGCACTGCGCTGACAAGCCGTTCACCTCTGCAGCCAAGGGTTCGGATCCCGGTCTCGGCTACATATGAATTGAGTTTGGTGGTGTCAGCCCGGCTCCCGGTGGGTGTGCTATGCAAGGTACGCCTGTGCTTAGTACGCCCACCCCCCCCCCCCCCAAAAAAAAAACACCACACTTGCACACACTTTGGCCATGAGGTCTCCTAAAATAAAGGGAGGCGAAGGACCTACAGGGCTGGCTGGGTGGGCTACACTCCTTCATAGGGGGAGTCCCTCTGTCCCATCGGGGACAGGCCCCCCTCACACCCACCATTGCCACCGGGGGCATGGAGAAGGATGGCGATTGCAAGTCCAGCTCCTCTCTCTCGACTTCACGCACAAAATACACTTTAAAAAAGAAATTAAAGTAAAAAGTAACAAACCTGGGGAAAATGTTTATAACATTTTTAGAAGCAAAAAGGTTGTCATCTGGGGCCCTCTGGGAGCTTTCAAAATTATATTATATATATATATGTTTAAAAAATAACCAAAAAATATATAATTTTTTTTTTTTTGGATTTTTTTGTAAAGGTGGGGGGTTGTCATCTGGGGCCCTCTGGGAGCTTTCATAATTATATTATATATATATATATGTTAAAAAAATAACCAACTAATATATTTTTTATTTTTATTTGTTTTTTTTTTTAAAGGTGGGGGGTTGTCATCTGGAGCCCTGGGGATCTCCGGGCCACTGGGGACCTCCAGACCCCTAAAACAAAACATTGGCCCTTTAATAACAAAAAATTTGGGGGGTTGCCACCCGGGGCCCTGGGGACCTCCAGACTGCTAAAAAAATATTAAATTCCAAAAATTGGCCCTTTAATAAAAAATCCTACAAAAACCAACTAACAAATATATATACAAAAAAAAAAAGAGGGGGGTTACCATCTGGGGCGCTGGGGGGCCTCCAGGCATCTGGGCACCTCCGGACCCCCGGGCCCCTTACAGGTGTACAGGGCCGCCATCATGAATTTTGGGGCCCCTTACACAGCTTCAGGCATGGGCCCCCTGGAGCAGAGAACCGGGGGGGGGGGGTGCTTGCCGCATGAAATTGAGAAGCGGGGGGGGGTGGTGCCACAAATTGAGGAGCGGGGGGGCCCTTTACAAAAATTTTGACAGAAATAAGAAATAAAGAAAAATATATATAAAAAAGGGGGGTAGCCATCCGGGGCCCTGGGGACCTCTGTGCTCTTTATAAAATAAAAATAAAAAAGAGAGAAAATACATATATATATATATTTTTTAAATATAACATTTATCGAAAAAAAGTAAAAAAACAAGGGGGTAGCCTTCCAGGGCCCTGGGGACCTCTGGGCCCTTTCCTTAAAAAAAATAAAACAAATATATTAAAAAATTATATATATTTTTTTAAATATATATCTTTTATTTAAAAAAAAGGGCTTGCCATCTGGGGCCCTTAGTGGCCTCCGGGCCCCTGGGGACCTTCGGAGCCCTTAAAAAAAATAAAAAATAAAAAATTTTTTTTTTTGTTTTAGGGTGGTTCCCATCCGGGCCCCTGGGGACCCCCGGGCGGTGTAATGCCTGTACCCCCCTAATGGCGGCCCTGCAGGTGTACTGCCTGTACCCCCCTGATGGCGGCCCTGGGTGTAATGTCAGCATGTGAAAAATGACATTCTGAAGGAAAAAAGCCATTTAAAACTGACTCGCGGCAATAATGAATTGTCAGCTCCTGGAAATTGCAGGAGAATTCATTCATTAAAAACACAAAAAAAAAAGCGTGGGGGTCCCCCCAAATTCAATAACCAGACCCTTTAGGTCTGGTATGGATATTAAGGGGAACCCCGCCATTAATTTTAAAAAAAAATGACGTGGGGTTCCCCCCAAATATCCATAACCAGACCCTTCGGGTCTGGTGTGGAATTTAAGGGGAACTCCACCCCAAATTTTTAAAAAAATGGCGTGGAGTCCCCCCTAAAATCCACACCAGACCCCTTATCCGAGCACGTTGACCTGGCCGGCCGCAGAAAAGAGGGGGGGACAGAGCGCGGCCCCCCCCCTCTCCTGAACCGCACCAGGCCACATGCCCTCAACATTGGGAGGGTGTTTTGGGGTGCCCCCCAAAACACCTTGTCCCCATGTTGATGAGGACAAGGGTCTCTTCCCCACAACCCTTGCCCGGTGGTTGTGGGGGTCTGCGGGCAGGAGGCTTATCGAAATCTGGAAGACCCCTTTAACAAAGGGGCCCCCCAGATCCCGGCCCCCCCCCCTGTGTGAAATGGTAATGGGGTACCTTGTACCTCGACCATTTCACGAGTAAAAAAAAATGTAAAGGGTTAAAAAAGACAAGAGCCGGTTTTTGACAAGTCCTTTATTATCTTCTTTCTTCTTTCCTTCGGGTTTCTTCCTCCTCCATCTTCTTCTTCCTCTGCTTCTGTCTTGGGTCTTCTATTCCCGCATCTTGCCCGGCGTGTTCTTCCATCTTCTTCCGCTGTCCTTCTCGTCCGCATCTTCTCCTTCTTCTTCTTCGCCGGAGCGGCCGCTTCCAATTGAAATCCCCGCTGTCTGCCGGACCACGCCCCCCCCTCTGACGCCACGGGCGAGCTCTTAGGAAAGTCCCCGTGTGGTGCCAGTGCGTCAGAGGGGGGCGTGGTCACATGTTCCAGAAAGCGGGCAATTCAATTGGAAGCGGCGACTCTGGCAAAGAAAAAGCCGCGCACGAGCTTCAAATTGAATTGGCCGCCCTCTGACATGTGACCACGCCCCCCTCTGACGCACAGGCACCACACTCCTAAGAGCTTGCCCGTGGCGTCAGAGGGGGGGCGTGGTCCGGCAGACAGCGGGGATTTCAATTGGAAGCGGCCGCTCCGGCGAAGAAGAACAAGAAGGAGAAGATGCGGACGAGAAGGACAGCGGGAGGAACAGAAGATGGAAGAACACGCCGGGCAAGATGCGGGAATAGAAGACCCAAGACAGAAGCAGAGGGAGAAGGAGGAGGAAGAAGAAACCCGAAGGAAAGAAGAAAGAAGATAATAAAGGACTTGTCCAAAACCGGCTCTTGTCTTTTTTAACCCTTTACATTTTTTTTACTCGTGAAATGGTAGAGGTACAAGGTACCCCATTACCATTTCACACAGGGGGGGGGGCCGGGATCTGGGGGGCCCGTTTGTTAAAGGGGTCTTCCAGATTTCGATAAGCCTCCTGCCCGCAGACCCCCACAACCACCGGGCAAGGGTTGTGGGGAAGAGACCCTTGTCCTCATCAACATGGGGACAAGGTGTTTTGGGGGGCACCCCAAAACACCCTCCCAATGTTGAGGGCATGTGGCCTGGTGCGGTTCAGGAGAGGGGGGGGGCCGCGCTCTGTCCCCCCCTCTTTTCTGCGGCCGGCCAGGTCAACGTGCTCGGATAAGGGGTCTGGTGTGGATTTTAGGGGGGACTCCACGCCATTTTTTTTTAAATTTGGAGTGGAGTTCCCCTTAAATTCCACACCAGACCCGAAGGGTCTGGTTATGGATATTTGGGGGGGAACCCCACGTCATTTTTTTTTTTAAAATTGACGGCGGGGTTCCCCTTAATATCCATACCAGACCTAAAGGGTCTGGTTATTGTATTTGGGGGGACCCCCACGCCTTTTTTTTTTCCTTTTTTTAATGAATGAATTCTCCTGCAATTGCCGGGAGCCGACAATTCATTATTGCCGCGAGTCAGTTTTAAATGGCTTTTTTCCTTTGAAAAATGACATTTTGTGCAGAGACAGTTCTAACCCACGGGAAACATGCGCTTTTTCACATGCTGACATTAGAGCCCCCCATAGTACGAAATTTAAAGGAAAATTACACTTTTATTATTGCACTTTTAGCATTATTAAAATCACTGCTCCCGAAAAAACGGCCGTTTTAAAAAATAAAAAAAGCATTGGTACATGTCCCCTGGGGCAGGACTGAGGTCCCCAAACACTTTTTAGGACAAAACTTGCAGATTAGCCTTTAAAATTCACTATTAAGATTTCCCCCCATAGACTTATACAGGGAGTTCGGCGGCGGCTTTACTTATCAATCACATCGCGCTGCTGCTGCCGCCGGTTCATGCGCCTAATTAGGGATTCATCCAGCGCACTAATTAAGGCATGTACCGGCGCAGCGCAGATTCATTAGTAAATCAGCCCCATTGTGTGATCATTTTAGCAGGCTTTGTGCTCTTCGTGGTAGCTTATATCTTTTTAGACTGCAATTGCCCAGTGTACCAAACAATCATGTGTACTAATAAAATCCTTTGAAAACCCATTACCTGCAGAAAGATTATCTGTTGACAGTGATTGTTTCAGTACCTAGAATGAGGCAATATTGTTTGTGTTCACTGAATCTTTTTGAATATACCAAATTTTTTTTGGTAAAGCAAAATAATATATATTTTCTGTATTTATATGTTACCATGGACTGAGAAAATTTACACACGCAACACTACACATTGGCTATTGTAAAGCACCATGTAGTAAAAGGGTTAATAACAGAATAATGGTGTGTCACCCACAGAGGGAAGGCAGCAGCACACCTTTCCATTCTGGCCGTCAGACTCTCAGGCGGTGTCTGCAGTGCTTTATTGAAAAGATAATTTGGCTCATAAATTTTCCTCATCGCTCCTACCGATCGCAAATGATCCACAGAAGGACCCTGCTGCCCAAAAGATAATTACTTCCCCAGCAAGAACCCAGGCACCTGGCAGAGCCTATAATATGAAGCACACACAGGGTTCTGGTGACCACTTACCAGGTGTACCACAACTATGCACTGCCTTCATATGACACAAGAGTTAATCGAAGAGCTTACAAGAATGCAGATATTGTAAGTAATGTATAAAAAGCATTTGTCACTGCTGGTGGCGGGTGACATGAGAATCTGCACAAAGAGAGCAGACAGAAACCTATTAAAACTGCTATAAAGCAAACTAGTCTGTAGGCACACAAGTAAAAAAAAAAAAAAAAACACAGAAGCCTCCAGTTTAATAAGTTGTGGCGCCATGACTGTGAATTGTGCATGATAAATTTACAGATGGGTAAAGACATGTCACGTTTATAAACCATACACTTTAAAACTAACAAATCTAGTTAGAAGGTTTCCAAAGGAGCCTCTGTTTGTAATTGTAGACAAGCACAATCTGAATATTATGATTTGTTTAAGTCCTGTTTAGATTGGTATGATGAGTGCTTGGAAAGGGTGTAAGGGCCCTTTCACGCTAGCAGATGGAGGGTAGTAAAAAGAGACAGCTGGGCAATGGTTTTATGCCCAACTCCCACCCCCAGGTACCCTTCGAAATTCCAACATTACAGCCTGACCAGGTTGTACATCTGCTTGCGCCGCTGCATTTTTAACTCGGTCTGCAGAGATCGGCTTGCATTGTGGCATGGCCCCGCAGTTGAAGATTGTCATTCAGCATAAAAAAAAAAACATAAAAAATAAATAAACACAAAACAGGCATCAGGAGGCACTTCCTGAATGCCTGCCAGATGCTGCTCTACCGTCTTCTGAAAAGCAATCCACTTTTCAGAGGGCAATACGGTTACCAGCTGTCTGAAAGTGCATTCATTGAGGCAGGCCAACGATAACTTCAACAGCACAGGAGATTCTCTTTGGTCTGGAGTTCTTGTGGGATTAGTGCATACAGCAATCTGCCATTAGAAACTCATTCATCACCACCTAGCAAGAGCCGGGAATGGAACCAAGGGACAACAGTTCTGCTTTAACCACTTCAGCCCCAGACCATTTTGCTGGTCAAAGACCAGGCTACTTTTTGATCTATGTATATTGCAAGGATTTTTAACAAACTTTGTTGCAGATTCCTACCTTTTGTTGTTCTGAAAAAATAGGCATCTTGTTGGTGTGCAAATTTTATGTGGATGGGAGAGATTAATCAGCTGCAGTATTTGAAGGGTCCTAATGAGGAAAGTGGCCGTGTTTGCATCCCTGTAGACATGATCTCCCTTTGGGAGTATTTCATCAAAAATTACATTTCATTTGCAGAGGATGCCGAAAATTTGATTTGCATCTTAGTGAAAACTTCTGGTAAAAATCAGTGAGCCAATCACAAAAGCAGGAAATTACATTTCTGGGGGCATTCTGTACACCATCTATTTATATTGTGACACTAGTCAGGTTAAATCCCCTGGTTGCGTCCAAGATGATAGGTATATTTCTCCTAGATTCAGGCTTTATGCCACTTTGTATCTCTAGGGGGAGTGCTGGGAGTCCTGCTGGGAGGACTTGATCACCCCAGCTGTTTCAGGTGGGCTCGTTAGGGCCTCTCCAAAAGCTCCCAGCATGAATAGAGTGGCACTCTAAGGCCTCTTTCACACGGAGCGGTCCTTTTTTTGGTCCGCTCCGTGTGTGTCCGTCGGCTCAGCGGGCGTCCCGCTGAGCTGTCGGCGGACAGGGCGATCCCCGCACACTGTGCAGGGACCGCCCTGTCTCTCCTCCGCTATCCCCTATGGGGAATCGGATGAAAATGGACCGTCTGTTCGTTTGCATTCGATCCGCCGGACGGAAGAAAAATAGGGTATTCTTCCGTCCGAAAAAACGGGTGCGGATCTTGCGGACGTTAGCGGATGCATCATCCGCTAAACGGACTTGTAATAAGCGGACGAACGGTCCGCTCATGTGAAAGGGGCCTAAGCTGGAATCAGACCTGTGTGGACTGTCTGGGGAGTCTATGCTTTGTCCGGTGAACTAAAGCCTGTGTGGCTATTTCTAAAATATTTAAACTGTAGGGAGTCAGGGACTGGGGCAGCACAAGGCTGTACCCAGTTGGTAGTTTTTAGTTGTATATTTAAAATAAAACCACACCTTTTTGTTTTCTCCTACCACGGTCTGCTGTGCCTACTGTTTTTTATTGTGTGCTGAACCCTTCTAGGGGGTCACACACACCCGCTGCCGAGCTAACCCCTCACAATATATGCACTGATTACTGTATAAATGTGACTGGCAATAAAGACATGACTTTGTGTTGAAGAATCCAGATAGATGTTCCACCACCAGTGATAATGATAAAAGGCTTACCAGATAGTAGAGACCAAAATAAGTGTATACTTATTAGGTCAAACACGCTTATAAGACGTCAATGACTGCTTCCAGATGAACTCCAATGTTGAGACAGGGTAGTGACACATCAAGACAGATTTGTAGGAGACCAGATAGTGTAGTATTCACATCAAAAAATCATCCAATGTGTTGGATGACTCAGAAGACCCAGATTAAGAAATGAGAATAAAAAATGCACATAGCGTAAATCCGGATAAAAAATTTACTGAGCAAAGAACCGTCGAATACGTTCATGCCGTCCAATCAAGGAGAGCGTCAGAACTGCAGAGTGCGCTCCAAGCCGCACTCCGCTGTGCTGTCGAATACGATCCACGCTGTCAAATCAAAGAGAGCGTCAAAACCACAGTATGCGTTCCAAAACTCACAATCATATGGGGCAATTGAACGCACTGCTGGTTATAGCGTGCATTTCAAGCCTCCTGGTCAGAAGAAGCCATGGAATGCAACGCTGACATGTAATATACTAAAAAGATCCGCCGCCACATGTTATCTGTACGCCATACATTAAACAGCGCACAAACTAATAACAAATAAACACATGAAAGATAAATAAAAACATATATACAAAACGTGTATAAAAACTACGTGTACTAGCAATCAGATGTGATCGTGACAATGTTTGACCAATAATGAATAATCACTAATAATATAAACTGATTATATCGTAGTACACCAATGATGCATAAAAACAAGGGACTGAAAATAAACAGATCCTAAAGAGCTAAAACATCATACAATGGCCACAATACACTGCCTAAAGATAAAATCAAATGGTGAAGCCTTGGGGCCAAAGACATATTAAAATTTCTAAGATTGGTTGATAAATGCATTCACGTCCCACTCAACGTTTAAGCCATGCGGGACATAAGTGCACAGCTCATATATCCAATAGGTTTCCAACCTGGAAACTCCTCTTATTTTGGCTCCACCTCTCCAAGGTGCTACATATTTATCAATAATTAAAAATTGGGTACCCTTTGGATTGCGAGCATGGCATTCTCTGTAGTGTCTGGATACTGTATGTTTAGTACAGCCACTCAAAATGTTGCTCACATGTTCACCTACCTGTACGGAAAACGCACGTGTAGTACGTCCTACGTATTGCTTCCCGCACGGGCAGGTGATAAGATATACAATGTGAGTTGTAGCACACGTACAGAAAGACTTAATGGGATACACACGACCTGTTTTAGTAGATCGAAATTCAAGAGATTTCGATCTCCCATTTATGTTGAAGTGGCATACGTTGCATTTTTTACATGAAAAGTAGCCCTTCATATCTTGGAAGAATACAGGGCGCACTGGTAGATCAATAACATTAGGGGCAATACTATTTCTCAATGATAGTGCTCCTTTAAAAATGACCTTGGCTTTATCGGGTAATTTCGGTCCAAGGACTTTGTCATTTTTAAATATACCCCAATGTTTGTTGATAATAGATTTAACATCTTTATATTGATTAGAGTATGAAGTGAGCATAGAGAACTTGAATGAACCATCAGATTCTCGGGGAGGTTTTTGAGACAATAGAGAACCTCGGTCAGTTATTGCCACCTGTTTTGGTATGCCACCTGTTATAGGTATTGACATCAGTACAATTCCTACGCAAACGCAAAAATTTACTCCGGGGGACCGAATCAAGCCAGGACTTATGGTGACAGCTGTCTCTGGGGATAAAGCTGTTCCTATCCGTGGCCTTAAAATGTGTCTGGAATTTAAACTGCCTTGATTCCAATTCAATCACAAGATCCAGGAAATTAATCCTGCTAGAACTGCTTTCAAACGTAAATGAAATACCACGGCCAGTGTTCAAAAGGGAGAAAAAATCTCCCAATGACTCCGATGAGCCATCCCAGAAGAGGAGGACGTCATCTATATATCTAGCCCATAGGACTAGGGAAGGATGTTTATCCAAGTAGATGACGTCCTCCTCCCACTTAGCCATAAATGAATTGGCTAAACTGGGAGCAAACTTTGCCCCCATAGCGACACCCCGTTTTTGCAAAAAGAACTTCTGATTGAACCAGAAATAATTGTGGGTAGTAGCAAATTCTAAAAGTTCAATGATAAACGATTTTTGTTCATCCACAATGGAGTGTTCCTGGTTCAGAAAATAAGTGACGGCTTCAAGTCCCAAATGTTGGGGAATGCACGTATACAATGAAGCTACGTCTGCAGTTGCAAGAAGATATTAATGCCTTCTAAAAGTTTAATAGTAGAAGTGGTGTCCTTAACCACTTAAGGACCCCTGCACGCACATATACGGCCACAGAATGGCTCGTACAGGCACAAGGGCGTAAATTTACGTCCCCGCCTTCGTGCGGTTCGGGGGTCCCATCGGGACCCCCTCCGCGGCGTGCGGGGGTCCCCCTGGCTCTGGGAGCGATCGCCGACGAGCGGGCGGATGTCCGTGTTTTCCGCCCCCCCCCTGCGATCGCTCCCAGCCAATGGGAGCGCTCCCCCTTCGTGTCAGTTCCTCCTCCTGTGTTTACACAGGAAGGAGGAAATGATGTCACCTCTCATCGCAGCAGTGTTTCCCACCGCTGCTGATGAGAGAAGACATCCACAGTAAGTGTGCACCAACACAACACTGACACACACTCACATAGGCACATTAACCCCTTGTGATCGCCCCCCCCACCCCCCTGTCATAGTGTCACTGAATGCAGTGATCTAATCACTGCATTTAGTGTCAGTGTGACAGGCAGCGTAAAATCAGTTAGTGTTAGGTCCAGGATAGCCCCCCCTCCCCCCCTAATAAAGTTTTAACCCCCTGATCACTGCCCTAGTTAACCCTTTCACTCCCTATTGCCAGCATCACTAAGCGATCATTTTTCTGATCGCTGTATTAGTGTCGCTGTTCCCGCTAGGTAGCTATTTTTTTTATTGCGATTTTTTTTTTTTACTAAAGACATGTGGCTGAAATAATTTTGGCCTAAATGTTTTACTAAAATTTAGTTTATTTGATTTTTTTTATAACAAAAAGTAAAAAAATTTAGATTTTTTTCAAAATTGTCGCTCTATTTTAGTTTATAGCGCAAAAAATAAAAATCGCAGAGGCGATCAAATACCACCGAAAGAAAGCTCTATTTATGGGAAAAAAAGGACGCAAATTTTGTTTGGGAGCCACGTCGCACGACCGCGCAATTGTCTGTTAAAGCGACGCAGCGCCGAATTGTAAAAACACCTTGGGTCATTTAGCAGCGTATGTGTCCGGGTCTTAAGTGGTTAAGGTAAGATGGAGTAAGCTTGACTAACGGTTGTAAATAGAAGTCAATAAAGCGACCAATTCGAGAAGTAACTGAATCGATCCCGCTTACTATTGGTCTTCCGGGAGGTCTAAGTAGATCTTTGTGGATTTTTGGTAGCTGATAAAATTGTTGGTATTCGTGGAGCAACAGGTATTAAATAAGCTTTCTCTTTCCTATTTAGAATATACGAGCTATAGCCTTTATTTACTAGGTTGACCAATTCTTTTTTTAAAACATTGGTAGGATCATTAGGAATTTCCTGATATGTATCAACATCACTTAGGATGCGATTCATCTCCGTGTTATAATCGGATTTGTCCAGAACCACCAACCCACCCCCTTTATCTGCTGGATGCACTATGAGATCTTTACGATTACAGATTGAAAGGAATCTATCTCTAGGTATAGGTTGGTTGTAAAATTTCTTAATGGGCAAAGCTTTTAAGTCCTTGAGGACTATAATCTCTAAATACGTTAACAGAGGAAGATGCAGGTGCTGGGGGGTTGAACAAAGAGGGATTTGGGAGTCCTGAATGCACAGTCCCTGACGTAGCTGCTCTCTCCATAATGGGTGATATATTAGAAATAAAATGCCGTTGGATATTAATTTTGCGAACAAATTTATGAATATCGATAAAAGTATCGAATTTGTTTAGCTTCTTAGGGGGGGGCGAACTTGAGACTAGGGTTGTCCCGATACCCACTTTTTTAGGACCGAGTACAAGTACCGATACTTTTTTTCATGTACTCGCCGATACCGAATACCGATACTTCTTTTTTAAATGTCAAGTGACAGTTTTCAAACCACAATACAGACTAAGGATATTTTCTTTAGAATTATGAAGAACTCTAACTCAAGACATTATAAAAAGAATAAAAATGAGTAAAATGAATAAAAATGTTCTATTTTCTTGTCACGCAGTAGTAAAAAACTCAAAGAATTTTCACAGAACATGTTGATAAATACAAAAAAAGTATTCTATTTAGGTATCGGGAGCATTTGCGCGAGTACAAGTACTCCCGCAAATACTTGGTATCGGTACCGATACCGATACTAGTATCGGTATCTGGACAACCCTACTTGAGACCCTTATCAAGAACAGTCAGTTCATTAACCGAGTTCTTTACCACTAAGATTAAATATTCCTTGGCCGATTAGACTTTTCTCTTTTTTCTTTTGATGCCTTTTGCCTCCCCGGTTACCTCTCTTGCGTCCGAAGGCCTCTTTTGGCCTTGTCCGCCCTGATGAAAATCCTTGCTTAAACGAGCACCAGGACCATGATAATCATAGTCTGAGTATGATCTTTGGTAACTAGAGGACTCATCACGAATGTCTCGAAGAGGTGCAAACCTGTTGTTCGTATATATGTAGATGGATGGTCATGGCAATATGAGTTGGTTTCATATGGAATCATATAATCATTGGGTCTCCTTGGCGACTCATTATATCCATAATAGTCATGCCTTTGATGATAAGGAGTTCTGGGGTCTGGTATATTACCCCTGGAACGACCTCTCCCTCCTCTCCTGTCATGATGAGTGGTATCTCTCCCTGGAGTATGGAAACTAGGGTGTCTACCCCTGGGGAATGATCCTTTGGGGGGAGAGGAGGGGGTTTAGGGTGAGCAGATTTGGGCTGGTATGAGTTGGATAAATTCTCATTAGGGGGATTGTCACCTCCATCTACCTCGATTGGGTATTTCATCAGTTCCAGATTCCCCTATGTTTTCTGCCATTTAAACACAGTTCTGCATTTATAATCGCCAGCGTCCCTATAATACTTCTTATGTTTCTTGGTTTTCTGGTCCCTGTCCTCCTTCTCCAGATGGGACTGGAGATTGGAGGAGAGTGTATTGTATTCAGCAGTAGATTTTTTATCCGGATTTACGCTATGTGCATTTTTTATTCTCTTTTCTTAATCTGGGTCTTCTGAGTCATCCAACACATTGGATGATTTTTTGATGTGAATACTACACTATCTGGTCTCCTACAAATATTTCTTGATGTGTCACTACCCTGTCTCAACATTGGAGTTCATCTGGAAGCAGTCATTGACGTCTTATAAGAGTGTTTGACCTAAGAAGTATACACTTATTTTGGTCTCTACTATCTGGTAAGCCTTTCATCATTATCACTGGTGGTGGAACATCTATCTGGATTCTTCAACACAAACTCATGTCTTTATTGATTTAGTTGGATCCTTCAGAGACTATTATCTCAATACCATAGACACTTTTTTGAACACTATTGGTGGCAATTTTGTTTATTTATTTTCTCTCTGTGTTGAGCATTCATCACTTTTTTCATAATTTTTTCACCAATTTTAGCACTACACCTTTTTTCTCCTGGTCCTATCCGATTTTCCAGACAGATGGAAAATTGGGTCACCATCCATCTGAATTTCACAGACAGGATTGGTTTGGATAGGGAGGGGATGTCAGGGGACATGTCACTGCTGACATCCTCCGCTCTATAGAGGTGCATGGCATGTCCAATCTGGTCAGCCTGAAAAACTAACAGGCGGACCTGATCGGAAAGCCTGTGTGAAAGGGGCTTTAGGCCGTTTTCCTGTTCGTTTTCACCTGGTAAACCAGCCAGTAACACACTTGATGTCTTAAGGTGGCTCCACTAGCTATGGAATAGCAATAGAGACACCCTTGGACAGCAACACAGTCTTGAGAGAGTAGTGTTAGATGAAATAGTTAATTGAAATGGACTTTACAAAAGTGACGAACAAATTAAAGACCAACTCCAGATACAATTTTTAAGCAATAATACAAATTTTTGTTTTCTTAAGGAATAAAGGTTTTAACTAAATGAATAAAAGCTGACCATTGTAAGCACCCCTGCTGCACAGCTTAGGCTGGTAAGGGAAGTTGAAAAAAAAAAGTTTTAGGGGGGGACTCGCTAAAAACAAAGATGCTTTGATAATGCTAGGGCCAGACTGTATCACTTATATCATTTTTGATGTTGCTTTAGCATGATTTTAAGGCTAGATTAATATTCTTACATTGTGGCAACATGCTAAAAACCACCTTTTTGTAGCAGTCACAAAATGTTATAACTGCTTTGTTGTACATTGCCATTCAGTCTAAAGTCTCGCACACAATTGTTGTACGACGAGCTTCTGATTTTTGCCAAAGGGCATGTGCCAGGATCTTGTCTTGCATACTAACGGTATGCAAATTGTCGCTTGACAAGCAAACACGACGTACTATTGGTGTATAAAGAGGAAGTTAATTTTTCAAGCATTACCCTTTGGGCCCCTTCTGCTTATTTCGTGTTAGTCGAAGTTTGGTGAACGTTAATTTTCAATTTTTAGATTGTACAAAACAAATGCCTTTTAAAATACGTTTGGCATAACTACATGTAGCGCTACCCCTGAAGGAGCCGCTGATTGATTTGGGATCTACTCTATTTTGGCTTAGCTCACCCCTATTTAACTAGCTCAAACCCTCCCTTGACACATCAGAAGTCTGGTGAGTGAGATATTGGGACCTCTGCTGGGCTGGGGTCACCAAAACAGGTCCACAGCATGCAGTGACAATATAAACAATGAAATGGGGGTCCCTGAACACCCCATGAATATATTTAAACATAAAAGGGTAAGTTTACTGTATAGAAACTTAAGTAAAACAGGCATAGGGTTTAAGCACAAACACAACTGGCAAGTAATGAGTCAGTCTGATTTGCAAGGGCTCTCACATGAATCAGCAATTCATGCAATTAAAAGAGATCTAAACCTAAGAACGGTACCATTCATCTAAACTAAACAGGCAGTCTATGCTCGCGAGCGCCCTCTAGCAGACAGTTCTACTGGACAGTCAATATCCCAGTTGCGGCCGGTTGGTGCACATTAAAACTAATCCACAGGTGGTAAATAAAAGGGGAAGATTGATTAAACAAAGTATCCTGAACAGCAACGTTGGTGAGTTGATCGCTAGCCAGCATCAAATCACTTCAGTATAACTATGAACATTGAAAGGGGCCTCTAAACTTCAGCTGGAGGCCCTACACGTGTCTCCGGCCTGTGGGGTGACACTAGGTTAACTGTCTAAAGGGAGAGTTTCAAGCTGAGCATGTACTCTCTCACCCGACAGGCGATCTGCCCGAGTTCTTCTCTCAAAGGTGTAATGATAAATCACTGCTCCACAGCACAGGGATCCTGGATGAGGGTTCTCCACTGTTTTCAGTTGTCACTGGGTTGCCTCTCCGATTCCTGGGAACACGGGCTGAATGCTGGAGTCTTGCTTCCTTCCAGATGGCTGGTCTCTTGGTGAATTTAGGCCCAGGCTTCTGGCCTAGCAGCACGGCTGTGCTCCTTAGCAGCTCTGCCCAGGAGAAGAATGCAGATCCCCAGAGGGGGAGAGCAGCCCCTCCCTTTCCTTAAACAGCCTCTCATATCCTGAGTGGAAGAGCAAAGTTGTCACATGTTCCAATCACACAGGGCACTGTGAGAAGTGTAGTCTGTTTCTCATCCTACTTGCAGTCCCACAGTGCATAACTTTCTTAAAGGTATCTGAGATATTTACAAGCGTGGATAAAGTTTCCAGCGGGGATGGCCTGCCATTAGACTCTGACAGGAGAACCCCGCTACATACATGCAAAGCAGATTCATCATTATCCCATTAAAGAAGATGAGAATTTTGACATTTCATCAATTGCTGCTTCATCATGAATGTTAATTCTAGATTACGAACGGTAGTTTACATAACCAAACTCTTCCCAGTCGTTCCTTGATTTTGCGCATGTGTGTTTTGTATGTACAACTTTTGTGTGACGGATTTGTTGTACTGATCATTCAAAAATCAGACATGGAGCTGTCGGTCACCAAAAATTTACTAGCCTGTCATCCAACATGTGGTTGGCCAAAAATTAGGAAAACAATTATCTAAAGGAGCGTACTAACGGTAAGATTTCAGACAACAGCCTGTCAAACGACAATCCCCTTCCGATTTTCGCACCGTGTGTACGAGGCTTAAATGGCAACCCACTGCACATTCACATACAGTATACCCAATAAACTTGCGCTATACAACACAATACACAGATGATCCATGGTTTGTGGTGCATTATATTGTTAAATATAGTGTAGTTGCATTGAGTTACCCCGAGAACCTCAAATGAATAGGACGCTTTAAACATAACACCACAAACAAATATGTGAATGAGCACTTAAAATTGTCAGTGGAGAGTACTGGCATTATTTACATGATATGGTGTAACAGAATGTTTGAATCACAGGATACACTTAACAAAAAAGCTATTATTTTGACAGTTTAACCACT
>JAJQKJ010001690.1:0-144939 GCA_029574335.1 Rana kukunoris | reverse complement strand
TTTTATCATCATGGGCCCCTGGGCGAAGTAATGCTCTGGGGCCCCTACAATGGAGGCAGTGTAGCTAAACAGACATCAAGTAGGTTGGAGGCAGACAAGTGGGGCTTCCCTTTTGGGTGGATCTCCACATTAACTACATGAACAATCATTCTGTACAGCAAAGAAACAGTGGGGAAAATACTACATGCATAAAGAAACAAAATCTTTCCTGTGCATATCCCCCCTTAGCACCCTGACCCCTCTACAATGTACCCCTACCCATTCACATGAGGGGGGGCAGTATCTGGGAGGCCCTTGTTAAACCCCCATGTCATTTTTCTTTTTTTTGTAGCAGGGTTCCTCTTAACCACTTCAATACACTGTATTATACATATTATACTGTATTCTACGCTGCCTGAATATAAATTGTATACTAAATATCTAATCTACACTAAATGCAGAGTATATACTAAGCTGTGTATGTACACACACATATATATATATATATATATATATATATATATATATATATATATATTAAATACACTGCCTGTACTGTCTTAATATAGTTTCTACACTGAATATCTAATTTGAGCTAAATTCAGAATATATATATATATATATATATATGAGCCAAAAAGACTTGCAGTTGTAATTGCAGCGAAAGATGGTTCTAGTATTGACTCAGGGGGGCTAAATACAAATGCACGCCACACTTTTCACATATTTATTTGTAAAAAAAAAAAAAAAATGAAAAAGATTTATCATTTTCCTTTTACTCCAATTTGTGTTGGTCTATCACATTAACCACTTAACCCCGGACCATATTGCTGCCCAATGACCAGAGCACTTTTTGTGATTCAGCACTGCGTCTCTTTAACTGACAATTGCGCGGTCGTGCGACGTGGCTCACAAACAAAATTGGTGTCCTTTTTTTCCCACAAATAGAGCTTTCTTTTGGTGGTATTTGATCATCTCTGCGGGTTTTTATTTTTTGCGCTATAAAACAAAAATATAGCGACCATTTTGAAAAAAAATTAATATTTTTTACATTTTGCTATAATAAATATCCCCAAAAATATATAAAAAATTTTTTTTTTCCTAAGTTTAGGCCGATACATATTCTTCTACATATTTTTTGTAAAAAAAAAATCGCAATTAGTGTTTATTGATTGGTTTGCGCAAAAGTTATAGCGTTTACAAAATAAGGGGTAGTTTTATGGCATTTTTATTAATATTTTTTTTTTTTTACAAGTAATGGCGGCGATCAGCGTTTTTTTTTCCAGTACTGCGACATTATGGCGGACACTTCGGACACTTTTGACAAATTTTTGGGACCATTGGCATTTTTATAGCGATCAGTGCAATAGAATACAATACAATAAGTGTTCTAACTGTATGGGGGGGTGGCCTCACTAGGGAAAATACATTGTTATGAACAGAAGATCAGCATTTCCCCCGCTGACAGGACCGGGGAACTTTGTGTTTACACACAAAGCTCCCGGTCCCCGCTCTGTAACGAGCAATCGCGCACGCCCGGCGGCGATCGCGCGCGCCCCCTAGTGGCCGCAAAAGGAGCCGACGTATAGCTACAGGCTCTCGCCAAGGAGAGCCGACCTGCCGCTGTAAAATGACGGCGGCAGGTCGGCAAGCAGTTAACCCAGTGTACACCATTAAAAAAAAGTCTTGTTAAAAATCATGTTCTGGTATCAGGCGATAAAACTGTGATTTATAAAAATTGCTGATTTAGCTTAGGAGCCAGGGCATTTTCAGAAGAAAATGTCAGCAATGGACTCTTCATTAATACACGTTTCCTTTCAGAACAAAGATTTGAAAATTCTATTTTATACATTTCATACTTCCTATGGTATAGAAAGCTCCCTAAAATCATTTTATGAAAGTTTTACCTCCAGTGGAGCTCTAGGGATATCAACCAATCAATGTCACAGCTATAGTTCATTATGCCTTTAGTTTTGTAGGGAGTTTTAATAAACTATGTTGCCAGGAGTCCAAAATATATTATAACAATACCAATTTGCTTAATATTCTTTATAAATCTAATAAAGACTTATTAGTAGCTGCTAAAGAATTTTAATTTCATGCATAGGGTCTGAACATATGGTTATCTATTTGAAATTAACAAGAAGGCCTCCCCTGCTATTGGTAATGGAGGATAATGTTGACTGCATATATTATAGGCATAAAAAAGAAATTAATTAGCAGCTTTATTTTATTTTTTCTTTACAATCTTTAGTTTTTTTACAGCAAACATTTTATACAAGAAAGTTAGTTTCGGTATGTAAATAAATCCAGGGTGAATAATACTGGTTCCCATATTGTATGTTGTTTAAATCTATGATTCATGACTATTCGCTGATACAGATTGAAACTAATGCCGCGTACACACGATCATTTTTCGGGTTGTAAAAAACTATGTTTTTCAGGCTCTAGAAAAAAAAAAAAATGTCAACTTGATCATTAAAACGGCCTTGCCTACACACGATCGTGGAAAAAAAATGCTCTAGCAAAGTGTGGTGACGTACAACATGTACGACAGCACTATAAAGGGGAAGTTCCGTGTGGATGACTCCACCCTTGGGGCTGCTTTAGCTGATTTTGTGTTAGTAAAAGACGATTCATGCTTTTCAGTCTGTTACAGCGTGATAAATGTGCTTAAGCCATTACGAACGGTAGTTTTCCCAGAACGAGAGCGCTCCAGTCTCATAACTTGCTTCTGAGCATGCACAGATTTTTCACGTCATTAAAGCCCACACACAATCATTTTTTACAACCCGAAAAAAGACAACTTTAAAAACGTTGTGAAAAAATAGAGCATGTTCGAAAAAAAATATGCCAGTTTTTCAGAACCCGAAAAATGCTCTGAAGCCCACACACGATCCAAAAAACGGTTGTGTGTATGCGGCATAACACTGATCATATTTATGCATTTATGGTCCTCTTAAATGGATCTGAAGTCAGACACAACCAGGGCTGATCAAAAGATTTCACAATCTCATCACGGGTGGGAATCAAGTGAAAGATATATAAATTCCATAATATTACATGATTATTCCATTCTGCCAGTCTATCAATAGATCAAAACTATTTTTTTCTACTGTACAGTGAATGTCAATGCACCACACATGTTTATATGCAATTATATGCTTTTATAGGACATTTCTAAACACATTTAACCACCTGCCGAAAAATAACGTGATTCCAGAGTCGCGCTCCCGCGCGCCCCCTGGGGCGCGCACACGGGAATGTCCGTGACCGCCGGGTCCAGAGGTCACGGATCACGGTAAATCGCCGCTGATAGCGGCGGTTTACCACGTGATCGCGCCGTCCAATGACGGCGCGATCAGATGTAAACAGACCGGCGTCATTTGATGATGCCGGTTCCTCCCTCCTCTCTCTGTACCGATCGGTACAGTGTGAGAGGAGAGGGGAGGGAGCGGATGGCAGCGCCATTGCTGCGGGCTGGATCTGTGACAAATGCAGTCACAGATCCATCCACCCATCCCTCCCTCCTCAGCCATCCCTGCTGCAATACTCTGCAATGCTGGGCATACTCTGGGGGGGGATACTCTGGGGGGGCATACTCTGCAATGCTGGGCATACTCTGGGGGGGGGCATACTCTGGGGGGGCATACTCTGCAATACTCTGGGGGGCATACTCTGCAATACTCTGGGGGGCATACTCTGCAATACTCTGGGCATACTCTGCAATACTCTGGGCATACTCCGCAATACTCTGGGCATACAGCGCCCCTGTCCCCGTGAGCTCGCATGCAGAAGCGAACGCATACGCAAGTCCCGCCCACATATGAAAACGGTGTTCAAACCACACATGTGAGGTATCGCTGCGAACGTCTTCTCCAACTAAAATGATGTAACCAGTAAAAATATTTTAAAGCGTCACCTATGGGGATTTTTAAGTCGCAAAGTTTGGCGCCATTCACAGAGCGTGTGCAATATTGAAGGATGACATGTTGGGTATCTATTTACTCGGCGTAACTTCATCTTTCATATTATGCAAAAACATTGGGCTAAATTTAATGTTTTTTTTTTTTAAAAGCACAAAACTGTTTTATTTCCAAAAAAAATGTGTTCGAAAAATTGCTGTGCAAATACCATGTGCGATAAAAAGTTGCAACAACCGCCATTGTATTCTCTAGGGTCTTTGCTAAAAAAGCATATATAATGTTTTGGGGTTCTATGTCATTTTCTAGCAAATAAATTATGATTTTTACATTTAGGCAAGAAATGTCAGAATTGGTCTGGGTGTTCCAGAACGCCTGATGGCGTTCCCTGCATGTTGGGCCTCTGTATGTGGCCATGCTGTGTAAAAGTCTCACACATGTGGTACCGCCATACTCGGGAGGAATATCAGAATGTGTTTTGGGGTGTAATTTGTGGTATGCATATGCTGTGTGTGAGAAATAACCCGCTAATATGAAAATTTTGTGGAAAGAAAATAAAAATGAAAAAAATCTTGATTTTTGCAAAGAATTGTGGGAAAAATTACAACTTCAAAAAACTCACAATGCCTCTTTCTAAATACCTTGGAATGTCTTATTTCCAAAAAGGGGTCATTTGGGGGGTATTTGTACTTTTCTGGCATGTTAGGGTCTCAAAAATGAGAGAGGCTGTCAGTACATCAGGTGTGATCAAATTGATCAATTTTCAGTAATTGGTACCATAGCTTTTAGACCCTATAACTTTCACCCAGACTAAATAATATCTAAAATTGTTTTGTTTTGTTACCAAAGATATGTAGCAGTATACATTTTAGGCCAGTTTATGAAGAAAAAATTACTTTTTTGCAAAATGTTATAATAGAAATGAAGAAAAAATTCATTTTTTTACAAAATTTTCGTTCTTTTTTCATTTATAGTGAAAAAAATAAAAACCGCAGAGGTGATAAAATACAACCAAAAGAAAGCTCTATTTGTGGGAAAAAAAGGACAAAAATTTCATTTGGTTACAGTGTTGTATGACTGAGTTATTGTCATTCAAAATGTGAGAGCACCGAAAGCTGAAAATTGGTCTGGTTATTAAGTGGGTTTAAGTGCCCAGTAGTCAAGTGGTTAAATACATGTAATAATCCTAAATTGAGTAATTAACACTATGCATTTACCGTATTTGCCGGTGTATAAGGCGACCGGGCGTATAAGACGACCCCCTTTTTAAATTTTTTTTACCTGTACTCACCGTATAAGACGACCCCCTTTGCAAGGTTTCCGACGCTTCATATTTCTTCCTTCTGGAGCCATATTCTTCATTCTTGCTGGAGCCAATCACGGCTAGCGATGTATTCTCTTAATGAACACAAAGCCTGCTTGGATTGGCAGAGGCTGTAACATCAGACCATGCCTCTCTGACTCTTAAAGCCAATCCAAGCAGGCGACTGTATGTAACCTGCTCGGATTGGCAGAGGTTGTTAATCCAATCCGAGCAGGCTCTGTATTCATTTGAATACATCGCTCGCCGGGATTGGCTAATCGGTATATACCGTATGTAGCCGAAGCTACCGCACATCCAGCAGGCATCCGAGCAGCTGACCTGGCGTATAAGACGACCCCTGCTTTTTGGACAGTTTTTTTTTTTTAAGTGTAAAAGGTAGTCTTGTACACCAGCAAATACAGTACATGCATAAACAATTAATCCCAGGAAACTTGATCTGGGAAGCTTAAAGTTTCTGCATACCACCCAGATAATTTGAATAAACCAAATGCAGGAGGCCATTGTGAATGTAGCCCTAAAGCAGGACCATTGCTGTAAATGTGAATGGTCCCTAACAGTAATGCTACGATAGATGAGTGACGAGTAGTGATGAGCTGAGCTGCTCTCGTTTCAGTCAAAGCGAGGTTCAGTGAACCTCAAAGAAATTTGAATTTGAAACCCGAACCCAGTTGAAATGAAAGGAAGTTGAATCTGTCAAATTAAAATTGACCATTTTCTGGGCTAATAGGCAAATGGCTGTAAAAAAAAAAATAGCATAGAGGGCAATACCCTAGGAAACATGTACCAGTTGAAAAAAAAAATACATAAAAAATGGCCATGAGCAGTGTTTTTTGTTTTTTTTGGGGTGAAAACATAAATTCTATGTCATCATTTCTGTCTCGAACAGACAATATGAAGATGTTAGCGTTTTTGTACAAAAAAAATTTGTATGGTTAGATTACAACTGATTACATATGCGACTCTTTGGAGGTTATTTACTAAAGACAAATCCACTTTGCACTACAAGTGCAGAGTGAATGTGCACATGGAAGTGCAGTCGTTGTAAATCTTAGGGGTAGATCTGATAGATGGGGAAGCTCTGCTGATTTTATCATCCAATCATATGCAAGTTAAAATGCTGTTTTTATTTCCCTCGCATGTCCCCCTCGGATCTACAGAGACTGCACTTCCAAATGCACTTTTCAAGCCGCAATTTCAAGTGCACTTTGCACTTGTAGTTTTCACTTGTAGTGCAAAGTGGATTTGCCTTTAGTAAATAACCCCCTTGGTGTTGTTTACATGCTCAAATGCGATTGTGGCCTACGATACATTGGTAGGACCTCTAGACCCCTTCATGTCAGACTTGGGGAGCAAGTAAACAACATCAAGAAAAGTTTTAAAAACACATAGGGGGTTATTCATGAAATGAAAATCCACTCTGCACTACTAGTGCACTGCAAGTAGACTTGAAAGTGCACTTGGAAGTGCAGTCGCTGTAAATCTGAGGGTTAGATCTGAAATGAGGGGAAGCTCTGCTGATTGTATCATCCAATCATGTGCAAGCTAAAATGCTGTATTTAATTTTCCTTGCATGTCCCTCTCGGATCTACAGCAACTGCACTTCCAAGTGCACTTGCAGTGCACTCGTAGTGCAAAGTGGATTCTCCTTTAGTAAATAACCGCCATAATGTATCCAGGCATTTCAAGATGGTTCATAACCAGGACCTTGGGGTTTGAAATTCTGGGGCATCGAAAGAGTCACAAAACATTGGAGAGGAGGGAATTTTATACGTAAACTTAGCTGCAGGGAATCCCATTGGATACATAAGACAAAAGTTTTAGCACCAGCAGGCTTGAACGTTGATTTTATATAAATTGTTTTATATCTGTTTGGTTAAGGTTATAATGTATGTAAATGTATGCAATTCTATCTATCTATCTATCTATCTATCTATCTATCTATCTATCTATCTATCTATCTATCTATCTATCTATCTATCTAGATAGATCTATCTAGATATATTGGTGTTGTATATGAGGATCAATGAGGACATGCTATTATAATGAAGAACTCTTGTATATATAAAAGAACACTTTTTTATTATAATTAATGGATCAAGATCTTTTTTATTATATATATTTTGTAAATTTTGCGTGGATTTTTAACCTATGGTCGTGCCTACTAACAATCGTTTTTTTTTTTTCTATCGGTTTGGAATCCATCGGTTAAATTTAAAACAAGTTGGCTTTTTTTTAACCGATGGTGCCCACACACGATCGGTTTAACCGATCGTGTGTACGCGGCATAAGTATTGGGTCATTACCTGGTTTACCTGTGAGACAGCAGGGCTGGCTATTGGGTTAAACCATCAGGTGCAGTTCTTTTTAGGTCTTTAGGTGTCAGCCACAGGCGTTTATATTCTTTATGTAAATCTGTAGTACTAGGTCACTTCCTGCTTTAGTCTGGAAGGTGTTAGTGTTGCTGTGTGGTAACACATCACATGCGATACCCTAAATGGCCTCAGATGTCAGACTCCGATATTTAAAGCAGGTGTCTTACGACACCGCTGATTGTAGTAATATGGTGATAGTGATATAGTTTAGTGGGTAGATAATGAATTATTTAGTTACTTATGCCTGTATTATGATGATGATGTAAGTAATTTCCAGCAGCAACCCAATTCTTCCAGAGAGATGTACTTTGTTGACTTCCAACACAGAACAAAGTCCATAAGATACTTGCAACAGATGACAAAATCCAACAGAATAAATATGACAAAGGATAGTAGCCTTCGGAGTCCTATTTTTCCTAGACCTGTGCCTATATATTCATGGAGAAAGACAAGACAGACTGCCAGTTTATACCCACTATACACCGAAGGGCTGAGCAATTCAATTGGTCATTTCCATTAGACCTTTGATCTCCTTCTGTCTTTCAGAGTGACAGATAATGACCCCTAGCCGTAAACAGCTGCAGTCATAAACTGCACTCTTTGCATTCTTGCATATTAACATTAACATAGCACAGAGTCATTATCTGTCGCCTTTGATATGTGGAGTAAATATTGTTTGGTCACTTTCCCCTTTGATCAACAAGTCCCCTTTGATATGCGTAATTAGATTAACAGATACCAATGTGGCCCTGCACAACATTAACACCCTTATGATGTGTAGCATGGATTTGTCCTGGAATGCCTGCATGTGATACATATTCACTGTTCTATACATATAACACAATGTATAAAATACATACACATATATATTAATATTACAACACTGATGAAGTCCCACCCCCTTGGGACGTAACGCGTGTATAGTGTGACGTCACCCGCGTCGTATCGTTGATTAGTTTTACTGTTTGCCTTGTCACCATGCACTGAGGAGCGGTGCTTTTGTTGTAAGTGCGATATTTTATATCTTTTAAAATAAATGTTCTTTACCATACGGAGAGCACTATATTGTGTCACTTGTATTACATGTACATACCGGAGCCTATGGCCAGAGCACAGGGTGTCCAATCACCAAGGTGAGCTGTTAGGAGTGTCGTTGGTGGAGGTTGTCACATGATCACCTTATATTGCTTCTTTAGAAGCACTTATTTGGACACTTGGTGACGTTCGGCTGTTTTTGATTGAGAACATTATGGACTCTTTTATCATCCATTATGTGATTGTGTGTTTTTGTGCTGCACTGTTTTTCTATTTTATACTGCTTTTTGGGATTTGATAATCTGTCCAGCTGCTGTCGTTTTGTTTTGTGCTGATTTGTTTTATATATGTATGGTTAGATTCAAATTTTAACCAGTTCATTGCATTTCTGCCTTCTGTTAGGTTTCTCAGAAGGCACATTCGAGTTCACTTTTGACATGTCCAGTTTTATCGGTCATCTTAAGCAATTCAAAGCTGTGAGTGAAAACAAATAGGTAAAGGCCATATCACACTGGATGGCAGAGAGCAGTGGGTTTTTTTTTAAACACTTTCATTTTTTAAGGCACATAGACCCCTCCAAATGTCCCCTAAAAAAAGTCTTCTATGAATTTTAGGAAGGTACCCTACACACACACACACTCAAAAAACAAACAAACAAAAACATAAATAAAAAATGTGTTAGGAGTGGGGTTAGGTTAAGTTTGTCTCCCTTTAAGTCTGGTAGAGATTTGAGGAGAAACCTCATTTAAAAAAAAACAAAAAAACAATGCACTGGGTCCACCCAAACATCCATACTAGACAATTCATCAGAGCATACAGCCTGGTTAGTCAGGAAAGAGTAGGGATAAATGTGAGCCCCCGTAAAACATACCAGGCCATATGCTCTTAAATGGAGGGGCCTAAGATGGGAGACCCTCCTGGCAAAACACCTTGTATTTATGTTGATGAGGACAAGGGGCTCTTCGCCACCACCCTGGCCTGGCGGGTGAAGGGGGTCTGTGGACAGGGTGACTCCCAGAAACTGACCTCCCCCACCCCCCATGTGAATGTGTAAGGAGAGTATACTATCCCTACGCATTCACAAAAAAAAAGAACATGCAACCTAGAAATAAAGACACCCAAAGGTTTGACAAGTCCTTTATTAAAAAAATCCTAAAAAAAAAAAAATGCCCCTTGCTGTAAATCTATTGTCAATTATGATGCCTGCCAACTTGCCAAAATTAAAAACCCAATTTTGGCAAGTTGGCACACGCTGAATTAATAAATGTCATTAGCTACATACGGTAAGAGGTGGAAATAGTAGTGACATTATTGACTAAATATGGCCGGTGACTATATATTGATGATATCACTGCTATTACTTCTCCTTTGCTTAAATGGCTGGACATTCCCCTGTCATGTATGCTAATGTGCCAGTGACAATGGTTGCTAGGGACACAGTGTGTGCCAGCAACCGCAACTTCTTTAGGAACCCTCACAGCAGGAATCTGGCATATATAGAAACAGTAGAAATACCACTTTCATATATTATACTCTGTTTTTACCTTACTGAGGGCTAAACCATCTCAGGGGATAATTTTCCCATGCAGTGGGGCTGTGCCTGCACTGCATGGGTTATCTGCTTGTTTGGTCTAGGGGTGCAAGGAAAAGCTATACTTACCTGGTTCCTCGATCCTCTGGGAAACTCTCTCCCCAACATCCAGCAGTGGACTGTTCCTGCCATCTTCATGTCTAGAGCCAGTCTATGGGTTGTGATCAGCTCAGGACCAGTCCATTCCAGGACTGCTAGCGTGCGGAGGTGGGCAGGAGAGGCGGGAACCGATCTTGCGCTCATAGATGTGGCAGATTAGGTAAGTATATCTCCACTCTCCTCACCCCAGACAAAAAAAAAGAAGTTAACCCATGCAGTAAAGGCACATCCCCACTGCATTGGAAACTAAAAAATGTGCCCACAATTCTTTATCTAAGTGATGTATACTGAATATAAAACATAGCACGCTGAATTAAAATAAATAATAAATTATGTCTTTTATTTCAGATAAATCGTGGATGCACACTCCTGAAGCTTTATCAAAACACTTCATTGCATACAATGCTAAAGTAAGTACAATGTAAATTTCTATCATTGGAGATAGTTAAGAAATGTACAAATAAAGCTACAACAGCTGTCATAATACATAATACAGGTGCAATGATAAAAAGTTGTGATTTATTACTGGCACACTATTACCTTGTTTTAATCAAATCTCCAGCTATACAAGACATGCCTACTGGACCTAATGGCTATGCCATTCAGTTGTATTGCCTTAACATAACTTCTTTTAAAAATGTAAATTGTATCTGAAATATTTATTTCTAAAAAGGATGTTATTAATCTAGAAGCTTGTCATATGTAGGTGTGCATTTGTTTGCAAGTATTTATTTTCAGAATGTAATGCAGGCTGAATTATTCACAAGTGCTATAACATATCTGGGTGTTTGTGTTAATTAGAGTACTTGATGCAGCAATCATCATACATATCTTGAAGCATTTCTAAAGAATTCCCTTGTGTACAATACACTTATTTTAAATAGTTTGTAAGCAAAATTGTTTGAGCAGGCAGTAAAGTGCCAAAAAAATGGCTGTTTTCAGATCTTTTGCCAACAAGCAAAATTACTTCTCATACACAGCAAGCTTAAGGCTAAGTTCAGCTTTTGAATACAATTGACTATGCAGTTCAGGGGCCCCGGTAGGTTAAAAACAATGGGCCAGATTCACAGAGCCCTTACTCCTGTCTAACTGGTGTTAGACTGGAGTAATTTCAAATTACGCGCGTTTGTTAGCTAGTCGAAAACCTCAAACCATAAATAGACGGCTGCGGGCTTCAATTCGACTGGATTACGTGTTCGTACGCCTTCGGATCTACGTTGCAATAAAATTGCGGCCACTGGGTGGACTTCCCGTCGTTTTCCGCGTCGGGGTATGCAAATGAGCTTTTGCCGGCGATCTCTGAAATTACGATTTTCATTCGCAATCTCTTACGGCACCTTTAGTCATCTTTTTTTTGCGTAACACTATACCAGCTTTTTGCTGCTCTAATATTAGACAGCCCATGTTAAGTATGGCCGTCGTTCCCGGTCTTTTATTATTTTTTACGTAAGTCTGTCTCCCGGGGAAGAATAGGAATGTTCGTAAACTACGCTACTTAAAAACGAATGCGTAACGACGTGATTCGCGCAATGCGCGGCGGGAAATTTCTGAACGAAGCATGCGGCAGTTTTCGATCGCCGCGGGGGACGCGCTTAATTTAAATGCTTCACGCCCCCTAATCGCGTATTTCGATTACACGGCGAGAAATTAGACTACGCCGCCGTAGCGTTCGGGCAAAAATCTACCGGGATTCGGTGTAGAGCCTGGTAAAATACGGCAGCGTAGAGTATTTCGATTACGCAGCGCAATATTAAGTGTATGTGAATCTGGCCCAATGCATCTTAGAAAAAAAAATAGTTTATATGCCATACCTGTAGGCCTTTAACCACTTGCTTACTGGACATATATACCCCCTTCCTGCCCAGACGAAATTTCAGCTTCCGGCACTGCGTCGCTTTAACTGACAATTGTGCGGTCGTGCAACGTGGCTCCCAAACAAAATTGATGTCCTTTTCCCCCCACAAATAGAGCTTGGTGGTGTTTGATAACCTCTGCGGTTTCTATTTGTTGCACTATAAACAAAAAAAGAGCGACAATTTTGAAAAAATACAATATTTTTTTCTTTTTGCTATAATAAATATCCCATAAAAAAAAAAAAAAAACTATTTTTTTCTCAGTTTAGGCCGATACATATTCTTCTACATATTTTTGGTAAAAAAAAAAAATCGCAATGAGCAACTGGTTTGCGCAAAAGTTGTAGCACCTACAAAATTTTTATTTAATTTTTTTACTAGTAATGGTGGCGATCTGCAATTTTTATTGGGACTGCAACATTCTTGCGGACACATGCTATAAATATGCACTGATTACTGTGTAAATGTGACGGGCAGGGAAGGGGTTAACAACTAGGGGGCGAGGAAGGGGTTAAATGTGTTCCCTACTAGTGATTCTAACTGTGGGGGAATGGGACTAAGTGGGGGATTTGACCGATCTGTGTCCCTATGTACAAGGGACACAGCATCGGTCTCCTCTCCCTGACAGGACGTGGATCTGTGTGTTTGCACACACAGATCCACGTCCTTGTCTGTGTAAAGGCCTATCGCGGGTACCTGGAGGACATCGCGCCCGCCAGGCACGCGCATTGGCACCAAAGTGATACAGCAGGCGGAGGATGTCTCGTCGCCTGGCAATTGAGAGCCACCTTGTGGCCGTATTTTGTCTATTAAAAGGCTATTAAAAGTGGTTAAAAGGCATCCTAAAAGCCTGGGGAAACATTCCCATTGTAAGCATTGAGTCTTGTCCTGCCTAGAAAATGTATATCTTGGATGGAGATTATATCTGTTCTTGAAGATTTAAATGCCTTCAACATCAACCACTAGGGATGAGCCCGAACATCGGGCGCGTTCGCATTTCGTTGAATAGCGGACAATTTGGGGCAAATTCGGAAGCCACGGAACACCCTTTAAAAGTCTATGGGAGAAATCAAAAGTGCTAATTTTAAAGGCTTATATGCATGGTATTGTCATAAAAAGTGTTTGTGGACCTGAGTCCTGCCCAGGGGAGATGTATCAATGCAAAAAAACTGTTTAAAAAACTGTTGTTTTTTGGGGCAGTGATTTTATTAATGCTTAAAGTGAAACAATAAAAGTGAAATATTTCTTTAACTTTAGTACCTGGAGGGTGTCTATAGTGGCAATTTTTTCCCGCGTTTAGAACTGTCCCTGCACAAAATGACATTTATAAAGGAAAAAAATTCATATAAAACTACTCGCGGCTATAATTAATTGTCGGGTCCCAGCAATACAGATAAAAGTAATTGAAAAAAACGCCCCCCCCCAGTCCATTACTAGGCCCTTTAGGTCGAGTATGAATATATGAATATTAAGGGAAACACCAAACCAAAATTTAAAAAAAAAAAAATTGTGTGGGGTCCCCCTAATTACATGGTCTAGTATGGATTTTAAGGAGAGCCCCATGCCAAAATTAAAAAAAAAATGACGTGGGGTTCCCCCTAAAAATCCATACCAGACCGTTATCTGAGCATGCAACCTGGCAGGCTGCAGGAAAGAGAGGGGATGAGAGAGCGCCCCCCTCCTGAACCATACCAGGCCACATGCTCTCAACATGGGGAAGATGCTTTGGGGTCCAAAGCACCATGTCCCCAAGTTGATGGTGACAAGGGCCTCATCCCCACAACCCTTGTCCGGTGGTTGAGGGGGTATGCAGATGGGAGCTTATTGGAATCTGGAAGCCCCTTTAACAAAACGGACCCCCAGTTCCCACCCTCCCTATGTGAATTGGTAACGGGGTACATTGTACCCCTACCATGTCACAAAAAAGTGTCAAAGGTGGTAAAAAAAAACACAGGAGACAGCTTGGGACAAGTCCTTTATTAACCACTTCAATCCACCTTCACGTCCAAAGACGTGAACAGCGCAGACCTGAGGCGCCGGGTTGACGTCTTTGGACGTGATTTGCTTGTAATTCCCCGCGCGCGCCACAGGGTGGCGCGCGGCGGGGAAAAACAGTCCCGACGCATCACCGAGGATCCGATGCGTGTACCCGGCGGCCGCGATGTCCGTCAGGTACACGCGATCGTCGGTGAGACAGCAGGGACGTGGAGCTCTGAGTGTAAACACAGAGCTTCACGTCCTGTCAGTGAGGTGACAGATGCTGTTTCTCTTGTACATAGGGAGACAGCATCGGTCACCTCCCCCAGTCACCTCCCTCCCCCCATACAGTTAGAACACCCAGGCAATACATTTAACCCCTTCCTCACCCCCTAGTGTTAACCCCTTCAATGCCAGTCACATTTATACAGTAATTAGTGCATTTTTATAGCACTGGTCGCTGTTATAAATGTGAATGGCGCCAAAAATGTGTCAAAAGTGTCCGATGTGTCCGTCGCAATATCGCAGTCCCAATAAAAATCGCAGATCGCCGCCATTACTAGTAAAAAAAATATAAAAAAAAAAAATCATAATTATGTCCCCTATTTTGTAGGTGCTATAACTTTTGCGCAAAGCAGTCACTTATTGTGATTTTTTTTTTTTTTTTTACAAAAATACGTAGAAGAATACGTATCGGCCTTAACTGAGAAAAAAATATATAAAAAAAAAAAAAAATGGGATATTTATTATAGCAACAAGTAAAAAAATATATATATATTTTTAAATTGTCGCTCTTTTTTTCATTATAACGCAAAAAATAAAAACCGCACGGGCGATCAAATACCACCAAAAGAAAGCTCTATTTGTGGGGAAAAAAGGGACGCCAATTTTGTTTGGGTGCCACGTCGCACGACCGCGCAATTGTCAGTTAAAGCGACGCAGTGCCGGAAGCTGAAATTTCGCCTGGGCACGAAGGGGGTTTATGTGCCCAGTAAGCAAGTGGTTAAAAAGCAAAAAGAAAAAAAAAACTCCAGTGATGTACATCCATCCTCGAGCAGAGAATACAGTGCTTTGGACCCCAAAGCATCCTCCTCATGTTGAGGGCATGTTACCTGGTACAGTTCAGGAGGGGGGATGGTGCTCTCTCGTCCTCTTCCTTTCTTCCTGTGGCCTGCCAGTTTGTGTGCTCACCCTTTAGGTCTGGTATGGATTTTGAGTGGGACCCCTACGCCATTTAAAAAAAAATGCTATAGCAAAGCGTGGTAACGTACAACACGTACGACGGAACTATAAAGTGGAAGTTCCATTCAGATGACACCATCCTTTGGGCTGCTTTAGCTGATTTTGTCTTAGTAAAAGACAATGTGTGCTTTTAGAAATGTCATTGTGTGCAGGGACTGTTCTAAACATGGGAAAAATGTGCCACTTTACAGACATACTATAAACATCCCCAGGTATGAAATTTAAAGGAATATTTCACTTTTATTGTTTCACTTTAAGCATTATTAAAATCACTGCTCCAAAAAAATGCATTTAAAAAAAAAAATTGCATTAATACATGTCCCCTGGGGCAGGACCCAGGTCCCCAAACACTTTGTATGACAATAACTTGCATATTAACCTTTAAAATTAGCACTTTTGATTTTCTGCTGCAAACCTAATGGGGGGGGGGGGTTTCAGCTCATCCCTATCAACCACCTCGTCCTAATAGGATTAAGATCTTTGACATGATAAGATAGAAATCTTAAAGACTATGTAAACCAAACATTTCATATGACTGATATGTGCCCACTGTACCATATACTTGTATGAAGTATTCTGTTCTCTTTGTATTGCTTCTTTTATGTGAATTCCCTGGCGTTCCTGACAGTCACTCTGCTTTCCTAATAAAAAATTACCACACCAAGCAGAAGAACACACAGTAATCAGTGTAATCAGTTCTGTAGCTAAACTGGGAGCTCAGCCTGATCTCTTCCAATGATCAGACTTGCCCTGAAACCCCCACCCCCCCCACCCCACCACACAGGCTTTCACTAGGTAGCTCAGTGTACTGTTGCTTCTCCTCCCCAGCCCTCAGGCACCTGAGAACAAAGGGAAAAGAGGGAATATGATCATTTATAAAATGGGAGGAGAAAAGTTATTTATATTTTTTTTTTATACCTATACACAAAATATTTTGCCTTGTATTTTAAATACATGAGTTGTTTAACATGGTGATTGTTTACAATCACTTGAAGGACATAGTTACATGACAAAAGTGAGTCTGCTACTGATAAATCAGATACATGGATTAAATCCACTGATAAAAGTTAAGGAAGGTTGGAAAAAAACAAAATTTAACAAAACTTGAAAAGTAAAAAATAATCAGTAATGGGTCAATCTGCAAGTGGTCGAGTAAAACAGGTTATGGGACAATCCATGATAGTGGGGTAACATGAGGGCAGCCTCTAGATGACAGTAGCCTAACTCGGCAAATAATGATGCATATAGAGAAAATTTGCAAAAAGTAAAAAAAGACCCTGATTAGGAACCTTAAGGGGTCATGTCACAAGGGATCAGGGTTCTGTCTCATTAGAGGTCAATGTATGTGGGCCAGTCTTATGCCGCATACATACGACCGTTTTTTGGGTTCTAAAAAATGTAGGGGTATTTTTATGTCATTAAAACAAACGTGTGTGGGCTTCACAGCATTTTTCAGGTTCTAAAAAATGGGCAAACATTTTTTTCGAACATGCTCTAATTTTTCACAACGTTTTTAACGTTGTCGTTTTTCAGGTTGTAACAAATGGTCGTGTGTGGGCTTTAACGACGTGAAAAAATCTGCGCATGCTCAAAAGCAAGTTATGATACGGGAGCGCTTGTTCTGGTAAAACTACCGTTCGTAATGGAGTAAGCACATTCATCACGCTGTAACAGACAGAAAAGCGCACAATGTCTTTTACTAACACTAACACTTTACTAACGTCTTTTACTCGTACGTCTTTTACTAACACAAAATCAGCTAAAGCAGCCCAAAGGATGGTGTCATCCGAATGGAACTTCCACTTTATAGTGCCGCCGTACGTGTTGTACGTCACCACGCTTTGCTAGAGCATTTTTTTTTTCACGGTCGTGTGTAAGCAATGCCGTTTTAATGATCGGGTTGAAAAAAACTTCTTTTTTTCTAGACCCTAAAAAACATCATTTTTTAGAACCCGAAAAACGGTCGTGTGTACGCAGCATTAGAAGGTGGGGCATTAGACTTTCTCAACCAGAGAGCTCTGGTAGGAAATCCTGGTGGGCCAGGATGTTGGAAGGGGTGTTAGGAAGGATTTCTTTGTCTTGGACTTGTCTGAGGTCCAGATTTTGCTAGAAGTGGTTGAAGGACAAGGCAGGAAAGGAGGCCAGGACAGTGCTTGAGGAAGGCCTCTCCTTGCAAGTCCTGAATGCTGAATTGAGAGTTATCTTTGGTTACGATAAACCTGATGGGGGAACCCTAAGTGGTATGGGGACACAATGGTATTGGAGATGAGCTGGTATTGGTCTCAAGATGCCTCATTTGGCTAAGGTTATTGGAGGCAAATTGCTGAAGATCTGAATCCTCTCTCCTTTAAAGTCAATTGTAGACTTGTTGCAGGTTGAATTAGGCAGAGCTTCCTTGCTGCTGTAATAATGAATGTGGACAGTGACATCTCTGGGCTGTGTCTAGCTGGAGGTTTAGGTCTCAGAGATCTGTGGGCTTAATCCATATGCCAATTTTCATCAGGTATTTTGGGGGCAAGAGTTTTACAGTGCCTGCTGCCGAGAATGTGTTTTTAGCACGCCAGCATCGCGCTGAATCTCGACGACAGGCTGCCGATATCTCGCACTCGCTGGAATAGTAAAAGCACATTCCAGCGAGTGCGTCATAGAAGCGACGGGGATCCGACGCGGATTCCCGCCAATTCTACACGTGGGCGGAGTTTGTTATGAATCCTGAGGAGAAATCCCCGCCGGATTTTTAAAGAAAAATCCGGCATGGGTTCCCCCCTCAGGAGCATAACGGGCCCTTAGGTCTGTTATGGGTTGTAAGGAGACCCCCTACGCCGAAAAAAAACGGCGTGGGGGTCCCCCCACAATCCATAACAGACCCGTATCCAAAGCACGCCGCCGGCCGGTCAGGAAGGAGTGGGGGGGGGGGAGCGAGCGCCCCCCCCCCCTCCTGAGCCATACCGGGCAGCATGCCCTCAACATGGGGGGGTCAGGTGCTCTGGGGCAAGGGGCGCACTGCGGCCCCCCACCCCAGAGCACCCTGTCCCCATGTTGATGAGGACAGGGCCCCTTCCCGACAACCCTGGCCGTTGGTTGTCGGGGTATGCGGGCGGGAGGCTTATCGGAATCTGGAAGCCCCCTTTAATAAGGGGGCCCCCAGATACCGGCCCCCCACCCTAAGTGAATGAGTATGGGGTACATTGTACCCCTACCCATTCACCTGCAAATTAAAAGTGTAAACACAAATAAAACACACAGGGTATTGAAATATTTTATTAGTTGGCCGCCGGGGGTGTGTGTGTATGATCGCTTTTATAAAAGCGCCCCCCTCTGGCGGGCTTCTGTGGGGGGTGGGTGCCGCCGTCTGGTTCTCTTCCGCCGCCGGGGGGGGCGCTTTGATAATTATAATTATATAGGCCTGTCTTGTGACGTCGCAGTCCCATCATGCTCCGGTAGGTAGCATGTGGTACCTACCGGAGCATGATGGGACTGCGACGTCACAAGACAGGCCTATATAATTCGCTGGGAGCCGCGCGCCCGGCATAACAGCGGGAGGAAGCGTCGCGTCAACATCTGGAGAAGAAGAAGAAGAAGACGTCACAGAAGAGGGGACTCGCCGCCGCCAGTAATTGAGCTAACACGAAGATAGCGGCGGCGAGTCGAGTCTGAAGAAGAAGAAGACCCCCGAGAGAGCGGAGAAGACCCCCGGAGAGCCGCAGAAGACCCCCGGAGAGCCGGAGAAGACCCCGGAGAGTGGGAGAAGACCCCCCAGCCGCCGAAGACGTCGAAAGAAGCCCGCCGGGTGGTGGGCGCTTTTATCAAAGCGCCCCCCCGGCGGCGGAAGAGAACCAGACGGCGGCACCCACCCCCCACAGAAGCCCGCCGGAGGGGGGCGCTTTTATAAAAGCGATCATACACACCCCCCCCCCCCCGGCGGCCAACTAATAAAATATTTTAATACCCTGTGTGTTTTATTTGTGTTTACACTTTTAATTTGCAGGTGAATGGGTAGGGGTACAATGTACCCCATACTCATTCACTTAGGGTGGGGGGCCGGTATCTGGGGGCCCCCTTATTAAAGGGGGCTTCCAGATTCCGATAAGCCTCCCGCCCGCATACCCCGACAACCAACGGCCAGGGTTGTCGGGAAGGGGCCCTGTCCTCATCAACATGGGGACAGGGTGCTCTGGGGTGGGGGGCCGCAGTGCGCCCCCTGCCCCAGAGCACCTGACCCCCCCATGTTGAGGGCATGCTGCCCGGTACGGCTCAGGAGGGGGGGGGGGCGCTCGCTCGCCCCCACTCCCTTCCTGACCGGCCGGCCGGCGTGCTTTGGATACGGGTCTGTTATGGATTGTGGGGGGACCCCCACGCCGTTTTTTCGGCGTAGGGGGTCTCCTTACAACCCATAACAGACCTAAGGGCCCGTTATGCTCCTGAGGGGGGAACCCATGCCAGATTTTTCTTTAAAAATCCGGCGGGGATTTCTCCTCAGGATTCATAACAAACTCCGCCCACGTGTAGAATTGGCGGGAATCCGCGTCGGATCCCCGTCGCTTCTATGACGGCTTTGTCTCCATCGCGGCAAGCCAGCTCGGCGCTGGCTCCCGCGATGGGGCTCGTAGGTGGTCAATCTCGCCGAGAAAGGGAGCGAGATTGACACAATATCCCAGTCACCTACTGTAGGTACAGCAAGTAGAACTGGAGGTGCAGGTCTCCTACAGAATTTGGAATACTCCGGAATGTAAGATTTTGGTAGTGTTCCCTGTTTTCAAGATCCTCCTGCCGAATCTGAATTTCATTAACAGTATGATTCAAAGTTACATTGTGCTTTTCTAAGACATACTGGACCAGATCATTACATTTAGTCTCCCCTAAGCTCCTGGGTTATTTTGTCTATTTCTGTAGATATGGTGCATGTTATATTATTTAGTAGCACCTTCATGGTCAAATATGGAACTTGAGGGATTAAATTAGTGTCCAGGGAATCACTGTCAGCACCCTCCATGTCTGTCAGCTTACTGTGAGTCTCTGTCGGACCGCCATGTGTATGCAGGTCTGGTGAGAATGCACTCCAGGATGGGAGGCCGATGCTCTCACAGAGGGGACAAGGAGGTTTTCTGGTGCCCGATTTTTCCCATGTGATGCTCAGGGATGCAGTGAATCTGATACTTGTGCCTCCGTGTGAATGTGGGATGTAGAAGCTGAGAGGGAGGTTAAAAGGGGCTGAGGTTAAAACAGAGTGCTTGGTTTAGATGACGCCATCCTAGGCTGCTGCGCATACACCCACTTTTAAAACCATTGAGATTATCAGTTTAGGGCTAACCATGAATAATGGCCCTGGAATTATTTCTGTCACTCCAGTATTCACAGTGATACACTATATTATTAGAAGTATTAAGACGCCTGCCTATAGACGCACATGAACTTTAATGGCATCCCAGTCTTAGTTCGTAGGGTTCAATATTGAGTTAGCCCATACTTTGCAGCTATAAAAGCATCAACTCTTCTGAGAAAGATTTCCACAAGGTTTAAGTGTGTGTCTATGGGAATGTTTAACCTGTCTTCCAGAAGCGCATTTGTGAGGTCAGGCACTGATGTTGGAGTGAAGGCCTGACTCTCAGTCTGCACTCTAATTCATCCTAAAGGTGTTCTATCAGGTTAAGGTCTGGACTGTGCAGGCCAGTCAAGTTCCTCCACCCCAAACTCGCTTATCCAGTCTTTATGGACCTTGCTTCATGCACTGGTTCAAATCTTTATGTGGAGTGGGGATAATGGTTTTGGGATTGTTTTTCAGAGATTGGGTTTAGCCCCTTAGTTCCAGTGTAGGGAACTCTTAAGGTGTCAGCTTACCAAGACATTTTGGACAATTTCATGCTCACAACTTTGTGGGAACAGTTTGGGGTTGGTCCTTCCTGTTCCAACATGACTGCGCACCAGTGCATAAAGCAAGGTCCAAAAAGACATGGATGAGCAAGTTTGGGGTGAAGAAACTTGACTGGCCTGCACAGAGTCCTGACCTCAACCTGATAGAACACCTTTGGGATGAATTAGGTTGGAGGCTGCGAGCAAGACCTTCTCATTCACATCAGTGCCTGACCTCAAAAATTTTCTTCTGAAATAATGGTCAAACATTCCCATAGACAAACTCTTAAACCTTGTGGACAGCTTCCCCAAAAGATTGAACCCTACATACTAAGACTACTGTAGGATGCCATTAAAGTTCATGTGCAGGTAAATTCAGGCATACCAATAACTTTGGTAATATTGTGTATGTGCCCCTTTCACACATGTTGTGGACCATTCTTTTTATCAGTTCAGTCACATCAAAACGGGTAAAGTATTTATCAGTTTTTCATCAGTAGAACATAAAGGGTTGCCTTAATCAAATTAATCTAAGTAGGGGCAGGTACCATCATCCATAATATTGGCATTTGGAATGGAATACCTGGGGCATCCCCAGAACATGCCCCATGTAAAATGAAGGAAGAAGGACTATCTCAGTAGCCAAGAATAAGGCGAAGAATACAATTAAAATAACACATTTTATTAAGAAAAGGACATATTTTAAAAAGATAAATACAAAAAACAGATAATTTGGTATACAGTTAAAATTTACAACCGAACATTGTTTATACAGATGGTTTCAAAAAGTCGATCAACCACAGAAATCATGGAGGCACTGTCCTCTACATGTTTTGCGGCCAAAGCCACTTCCTCAGGAGGAGTCAATCATCATCTACAAAGTAAGTATTATGTCATAGTCAAACAGTTATAACAAGTGTTTAATGATACAATAAACAAAAAGATAAGACAAATATATACATGGTATTAATCTATAGTTTGGGGATCCAATCATCTAGTGAAGTTGAAGTTCTTATAGGATGTTGCTTGTAGATTAGTGTTGCTCACGAATATTCGCATTGCGAATATTCGCTACGAATATTGCATATTCGAGTATTCGCGAATATCTCGAATATCGCGGCGAATATTCGCTATCTCGAATATTCGTATTTTTCAAATTTCGCAAAAAATTCGCAAAAAAAAATTCGCAATCAATTTCGCATTCGCGAATTTCGCAATGGCGAAATTTGGCAATAGCAACATTTTGCAATTTTTTTTTTTTTTTTTTTATAAAATATCACGAATATTCGATATTTACGAATATTCGCGACCGCATATGTGAAATTTCGCTTTTTTTTTTTATAAAATAAACCGAATATTCGTAAATATCGAATATTCGTGATATTTTATAAAAAAAAAAAAAACCGCGAAATTTCGCATTAGCGAAAATTCGCATTGGCGAAAATTCGCAATTTTTTTTTTTTTTTTTTATATCACGAATATTCGATATTAACGAATATTCTTCGAAATATTCGCGAAATATCGCGAAATCGAATATGGCGTATTCCGCTCATCACTATTGTAGATAGGGACTGTGTTAGAGGATTCCAATAGGGATTAATCACAGCAGAGTCACAGCCCCTAAACCAAAGATGGTTGTGTAAGGCCGCGTACACACAATCTAATTTGTCCGCTGAAAACGGTCCGATGGACCGTTTCAGCAGACAAATCCGATCGTGTGTACGGGCTAGCGGACAGGTTTGTCCATCGGACAAATTTCAAAGCATGCTTTGAAATTTGTCCGCTACAAACCTGTCTGTCGGATATGTCCGCTGGTTAGCGTCGTATCCTGTGAATGGGTCCGACGCATGCGCGCGGAAGTGTTTACTTCCTGGTGCGTGACGTAGCGGTGACGTGGTGGCGTCAACGTCACCGCCGCGTCACCACGCTGTCTGCCGGCGGGGATTTTGATCCGATGGTGTGTACACACCATCGGACCGAAATCCGATGAGACATGTCCGCTCTAAACTGTCCGTCGGACAAGTTTGAGCGGACATATCTCATCGTGTGTACGAGGCCTAAGAGTAAATAGAAGATAAGGCCCATGTGAATCATGGGCGATTAATCCAAAAGTACACACAAAGATACAGTACATAAGGTATTGATCGAAGACAGCAACAAAGCTCCTGTTACTTACTGTTCCCTTGTATTGAAGTTTAGAGGTTAAAGCTCATAAAACTGATAGGGAGTATAGTGCTGATTACAACGATAGTGTGCAAGTACAGTGCCTGCCGCCGAGAATATGTTTTTAGCACGACAGCATCGCGCTGATTCTCGGCGACAGGGTGCCGACATCTCGCACTCGCTGGAATAGTAAAAGCACATTACATTCATGGAAGCGACGGGGATCCGACGTGGATTCCCGCCAATTCTACACGTGGGCGGCGTTTGTTATGAATCCTGAAGGGGAAGTCCCCGTCAGATTTTATATAAAAATCCGGCATGGTTTTCCCCCTCAGGAGCATACTGGGCCCTTAGGTCTGTTATGGGTTGTAAGGAGATCCCCCTACGCCGAAAAAACAGTGTGGGGGTCGTCAGACGCCGGCGTTTGCCTGCTGAACGGTATGACCCGGGTTGGAGACATAAAAGAGGGCGTAAAGCGGTTACTTACTAGGCGGCTGCTCCCCGGGGGTAAATGATAAGGCTTTCCTACTTGGACACTATTATTGTAATCAGCGCTTAAATCAAAGCTTTAACTTCTAAACTTTAACATATGTGAACAGTAAGTTCCATCTTGGAGCATTGTTGCTTTCTTAGATCAATATCTTATGTGTCTTTGTGTGTACTTTTGAATTAATTTCCATATGGAATCCATACCAGACCCGTATCCAAAGCACGCCAGCCGGCCGGTCAGGAGGGGAGTGGGGGGCGAGCGAGCACCCCCCCTCCTGAGCCGTACCGGGCAGCATGCCCTCAACATGGGGGGGTCAGGTGCTCTCGGGCAGGGGGGCCCATATCCTCTATGTACCTTACACATCCATCTTTGGTTTAGGGGCTGTGACTACTACTTTTTGGAATCCTCCAACACAGTCCCTATCTACAAGCAACAGCCTATAAGAAATCAAACTTCTTTTAGACGTCCCCAAGTGGAAAAGGTGATATTATCCTCTGTTCTTTGCTTTTGACCCCCTGGGCTGTTGCACTTCATTTTTGGATATATCAGGTGGGTTTGGATACTTGGATGACTCCCCTGTTCATTTTCCTTTCCTCCCCCTTCTCCTTCCTTATTCTCTTACCCTTTTTTCTGCCTTCTTTTCCCATTCTTCCCGTCACCCCCTATCTTTCCGGTCTCTTTCTCTCTTTCTCTTCCTCTCCTTTTAATCCTTTTGTTCCTCTTCTCTCTTTTACCCTTTCTTCACTCTCTTTTTTCCATTATCCAACAATTACCATCTCTCTCTCCCTCTCTTCCTCTCTCTCTTTATGGATCCCCAACTATATATTAATACCATGTATATATTTGTCTTATCTTTTTGTTTATTGTATCATTAAACACTTGTTATAACTGTTTGACTATGAGATTATATTTACTTGTAGATGATAATGATTGACGCCTCCTGAGGAAGCAGCTTTGGCCACAAAACCTGTAGAGGACTGTGTCAAGGTCTACATTCCAGTGCCCCCATGATTTCTGAGGTTAATAGACATTTAAAAATTCTCTGTATGAACTATATTTGGTTGTAACTTTCAACTGTATACCATATTATCATTTTTTTGTATTTATCTTTTTAAATCACTGGTATGTCCTTTTCTTAATAAAAATGTATTTTAATTATAATCATTGCCTAATTCTTGGGTACCGAGATAGTCCCTCTTCTTTTATTTTGCCAGGGACATGTTCTTGGGCAGCCCCAGGTGTTCCATCAGTCTTTCATCCATGCTCATATGTTTTTCATCGTTTTTTTTTTAATGTTTTTTATTGAAGTTTTCCAAGAACAAAGTATAGTTGCCTTACAAAAACTGTAGTACAAAATAAGAACATACATACAGCCATGTTACATTGCAATTAAGGCACCAGATAAGGCGTGCATGCCATTGAAAGTATATAATCTCGGCCTACTCTAGAAAAAGTGCAGGCAATAAGAAAACAACAATTGTTTTAAAAAAAAGAATAATAATACAAACACGAACATAGGTATAAACCTAGGGAGGGGAGAATGTAAGTAAAAGGTAAAAAGAGTTGGAATTAAAAGGAAGAGAAAGAAAAGTAAGAAAAGGGTAACATAGGGTATAGGGTATAGTCTCTCCTCAATCAGACCCCATAAGAACTGAAGGGAATGAGGGAAGTAGGGGGAAACAATTCAAACTACATTAATTAACCACTTAAGGACCCCCGCACGCACATATACGGCCACAGAATGTCTCGTACAGGCACAAGGGCGTAAATTTACGTCCCCGCCTTCGTGCGGTTCGGGGGTCCCATCGGGACCCCCTCCGCGGCGTGCGGGGGTCCCCCTGGCTCCGGGAGCGATCCGGGACGAGCGGGCGGATGTCGGCGTTTACCCGCCCCCCCGCGATCGCTCCCAGCCAATGCGCGCGCTCCCCCTTTGTGTCACTTCCTCCTCCTGTGTAAACACAGGAAGGGGGAAGTGATGTAATCTCACATCGCAGCGATATTTCCAACCGCTGCGATGGGAGAAACACCTCACAGTAAGTGTGCACCAACATTACACTGACACACACTCACATAGGCATACTTAACCCCTTGCGATCTGCCCCCCCACCCCCCCTGTCACAGTGTCACTGAATGCACTGCATTTAGTGTCAGTGTGACAGGCAGTGTAAAATCAGTTAGTGTTAGGTTCAGGATATCCCCCCCACCCCCCCTAATAAAGTTTTAACCCCCTGATCACTGCCCTAGTTAACCCTTTCACTCCCTATTGCCAGCGTCACTAAGCGATCATTTTTCTGATCGCTGTATTAGTGTCGCTGTTCCCGCTAGGTAGCTTTTTTTTTTTTTTTATCGCGATTTTTTTTTTTTTTACTAAAGACATGTGGCTAAATAAATTTTGGCCTAAATGTTTGACTAAAATTTAGTTTATTTGATTTTTTTTTTAACAAAAAGTAAAAAATAGTGTTTTTTTTCAAAAATGTCGCTCTATTTTTGTATATAGCGCAAAAAATAAAAATCGCAGAGGTGATCAAATACCACCAAAAGAAAGCTCTATTTGTGGGAAGAAAAGGACGCAAATTTTGTTTGGGAGCCACGTCGCACGACCGCGCAATTGTCTGTTAAAGCGACGCAGTGCCGAATCGCAAAAACACCTTGGGTCATTTACCAGCGTATTGGTCCGGGTCTTAAGTGGTTAATCCAATCTTTCCATGGTTTCCAATAGCGATCAAATTGTTTTCTATTATTCATTCTATTAGCCAATAATAACTCATAAACATAATGAGATTGGGTAGTCTCCAAAACTTCTGAGGAATTGGGAGCTCTATTAGACTTCCAATATTTCGCTACCAGTGTTCTGGCTACCAGCAAGATGTGAGTAACCACAACTTGCAAATCAGGAGGAAAGGACTCTATTCCCACATTCAGCACAGCTAGGTTGGGGGGTGTTAGTACGAAATATACTATTCCAGAAGCTGGTCAAATGCTTACAAGTCCAAAACATATGGAACAGATTACCCACAGATACACAGTTTCTCCAGCAAAGTAATGAGTTTGTGAGAGAAAATTTGGACATTCTGTATGGTGTAAGATACCACCTCAGAGCTATTTTTTGTGAAATTTCCCAATGGCTGATACATTTTGAGGCCTTGTATGTCGCTTTAAATGCAGTAAGCCATTGGGAATTTGTGATGGAAATACCTAAATCGGATTCCTATTTTAACCACTTGTCCACCGCCCACTGTCAAATGACGGCGGGCGGAGGACTCCAATATCCTGACTGCACGTCATATGACGTGCAGTCATTTGAATAGGGAATGCGTGCGATCGTGTGTGCGCATCCCTATACTGTCGGTAGCGGCGTGTCACGGAGACACCGCTCGTTACCGACAGGGGTAAACAGCGGCGTGGATGCGCTGTTAACCACGTGATCGGCCGTGATGAAGTCACGGCTGATCACGCATGGCAACACCCCCAAAGTGCACGGCGTGTGTGAGCGGTCATGCCGCTCATGCCCGTCGGTGGCAGCGTGTTCCCGGGAACACTGCTCGTCACCGACAATGGTACACAGCCATTGGTCAGGGCTGTGTACCACGTGATCAGCTCTGATCACTAGTGTAAACAAAGAGCTGTAACTAACTGTTACCAGCTCTTCTCCCCTCACACATCGTTTCCAGTGTGAGGAGAGAAGAGCTAGAAGCAGTGAGTTACAGTTCTGTGTTACTGTAGTGTCTGCACAAACACCACATCTGTCCCTTTGCCCCCCCAGTTGTCACCAGTCACCCAACAGTCACCCATAAAGTGCACCTGTCACATAAATAGACTGCCATCAGCGGTGCAACCGTCACCCACCAGTGACCGTACCCTGTCACCGTCACCCACCAGTGACCTGCCCTGTCACCCATCACCCACCAGTGACCTGCCCTGTCACCCGTTTATGAAGAAAAAATACGAATTTGCTAAATTTTATGACAGAAACAAAGAAAAATGCAATTTTTTCACAAAATCTACCGCATTTTTTATTTATAGCACAAAAAATAAAAAACCCACAAGTGATTAAATACCACCAAAAGAAAGCTCTATTTGTGTGAAAAAAAGGACGCAATTTTTATTTGGGTACAGTGTTGCATGACTGAGTAATTGTCATTCAAATTGTGAGAGCACCGAAAGCTGAAAATTGGTCTGGGTAAGAAGGGGGTTTAAGTGCACTGTATTGAAGTGGTTAAGAAAGGGCGGGATTTAATTAAATCAAGCTTACGCTGCAGGAGATTATAGAAAAAGGATATACCTTTTGTCAATGCTGGGATTGTGGTGTAATAACGCCAAATTTCAGAGGGGAGGAATATGCGGTGGGATTTCACTGACTTCAAGAGGTGGGAAATTTGGTTGTATTTGTAACAATCACTATATGGTGAATGATATTGTGCTTGTAGAGGGGAAAAAGTCTTAAGAGTGTCTTCCTGATATAAATCCGAAATACATGTAATTCCTCTATTTTTCCAATCAACCACAGTAAGATTTGGAATCAGAAAGGCAAGAAGAGTAATAGGTATAGGGACCTCTACACTACTGGAGGGGAGGGTCGGTAGCTTACTAAGCTCTCTCCATGCCAGCAAAGAAGCTTGTAGGGTAGGTGGAAGATGTTGAATAGTAAGCGGTTGCCAGATGTCGAAAAGTAAGAGAGAATATAAGTTCTTAGTAGGCCATGAGTTTTGTTCTATACTACACCACGGAAGCATCTGGGAAAAACCAAACCAGTTTTTGAGCTGTGTAAGAAGCAAAGCCTTGAAATAGTCATGTATATCTATCATACCCATTCCTCCGACCAGTTTATGTTTGATCAAAAGCGCTTTAGAGCAGCATGGTCATTTTGAACGCCAAATAAATTGTACGAGCAAAGAGTTCAGGGCCCTAAAGTGAGTACCTGGTAGAGGAATGGGTAGAGTGCGAAACACATAAAGGGGTCAATTCACAAAGCTTTATTTTCAGATTGCGAGTGTTATTTTAACGATTTTGCACGTTATTGAAGCTAGTTCAATTCACTAAACGATTTAACGCTTTGAAAAATCATCAAATAACGTTTCCCTACACAGAACCGATATTTTAAGGTGTGGATCCTTATTAAAGAGTCAAATCGTTATTTTAAAGATTCAAAACGTTATTTAACGTTAAGCAATCGTTAAATTAACACCTCCCTCAGGGTGGTGTTATGACATTTCCCAGGCGATATTTTGTTGTTAGAGGAAGCTTTTGGCGATTTTTGTAGTGTAGTGTAGTGTTGGGCAAGCTAGAAATGTGCTCTATTTGAACTTAAAATTATCCAGAGGCGAAGAAGAACACGTTAGAATGTTGTTCAGATTTATAAACGTGTATTCTGTTCACATACTATTTTGGATGACTTTTCTGAAACCCAGGTGATAGCTAAATTCCGATTATCATCTCCCATGATTTATTCTCTGTATGAGGAAATACACATGGCTTTAGAAAAGCACACACTAGAAGTTTTGCACATCACATGCTCAATCTCCACGTGTATTGCTTGTGTGTCTCTCTCTCTCTCTCTCTCTCTGTATCTGCTCTTTTCCACATGCAGCTGTTCTCCTCCCCTTCTGCTCCCAGAATGCATCTCTCCAGCATTATTTAACGATCTTAAGAGTTATTTTAACGTCCCAAATGTTAATAATAACGTCTGAGTAGTTAGCATAACGTTTGGATAAAGAGTCAGTTGAAAACCATAACGACTATGTTAAATAACGATTATAGCTTTCGTGAATACCATGTTTGCTAGCGTTAAATAAGGAGTGCTAATTTAACACCTGAAGAAAACCAATAACGTTTCTCTTAGTGAATTGACCCCAATGTATCTGGGGCAATAGAAGCATCTTAAATTATGCCAGTTGTCCTATCCAAGTTAGTTCTATTTTAGCCAGCCTTTGGGTGTCTTTGGTTATTTTAGCTATTAGAGGTAGATAGTTGGCGTCAGCTAGTTGTCGTAGATCTGCCGTGAGGTGTAAGCCTAAATACGATATAGAGGAGTTGCTCCATGAGTAGGGAAAATCAGTTTGGAGTGTGGAGTGTAGGGGAGAAGGAACATTTAGCGCTAAAATAAATTATTTCAGAAAGTTAACTTTGTAAAAGGAGATCTGGCTAAACTCAGTCAGGATAGCATGTGCATGAGGAAGGGACGTGGATAGGGAAGTCAATAATAAAATGATGTCGTCTGCAAAAAGATTCAAGTTATGGGGAGTACCTTGAACACTAAAGCCCGCTATGCCAGGGTGAGCTCTTATCCTCTCCACCAATGGTTCTATAAGAGGATTGAAGAGAGAAGGGAAAAGAGGGCAGTAAATAGTAAAGGTAGATGAAAGCATATTAGACGTATAGACCTGTGCAGATGGAGACGAATATAGGGCTAGGATGGCGGAGATGATAGGCCCCCCAAAGCCAAACCTCTGCAATGTGTGGGACATATAGCCCCAATGTATCCTGTCGAATGCATTCTCCGCATCCAAAGAAAGGAGCAGAGAAGGCGTCCGACAGAACTGAGCATACTGCATGACATTGATAACCTTCCTTGTAGCATCCAAAGCCTGTCGACCGGGGTGAAGCCTGTTTGGTCAGGTTTTATAAGAGTAGGTAAAATAGGGAGGAGCCTATGGGCTAGGATTTTTGCGTACAATTTAACATCCATATTGAGGAGGGACATGGGCCTAAAATTTTGGGGAGAAGTGAGTTCCTTACCAGGTTTAGGGATGGTGACCACATAGGCCTTAAGCATTTTTGAGGGGAAAGACGCAGAGGACATTGTGTCAGCAAAGACCGTCTGAAGTGGTGAAGACAAGACATTGTGAAAAACTTTAAAGTATTCATTCGTTAGACCTGGTGATTTCCCAGACAGAAGAGTGTTTATCGCTTTCCTGATCTCAAGCTCCGTAATAGGGGAGTTAAGGGAGGTTAATTGAGATTGTGAGACAGTGGGAAGATTAATACTAGAAAGAAAATCCTGTATGCTCTTGTCTGTGGGTTGGGGGGTATCGGGGTCTTCACTAAGGTTGTACAACGAGGAGAAATAATCAGCAAAGGAGTTCGCTATGTCTTTTGGGTTAAAGATTTTTCTTTTACCATTTGGGTCATTAAGATATAGAATTTTTGATTTGGTTCTACAAACTTTGAGCCTCTGAGTGAGAAGTTTGCCAGCCCAATTGCCAGATGAGTAATGGGATAATTTAAGGGCATTAACACGCTTATCATATTGCTCAAGGAGCAAACGCCTGAGATCAGAGCGGAGCTTAAAGAGCTTACTGGCCATGGATTTAGTAGCAACTGTTTTATTCACAGATTCTAGGGATCTAATCTTACCAAGGAGATGGTCAAGCTTTTGAGTCCTCTGCCTCTTTTCCTGAGAACAAATTTGCAAGGTAACACCTCTTATGAACGCCTTAGCAGGATTAGACAAAGGCCCTCTTAACCGGATGATTCAATCCATGTACATTAAAGGATATTAATTTAAGAATCATGGGTGCAATAGAAACAATAGAGTTGACAGTACCTTAAAGAACCAGAGGATGATTGGTAGGTGCAGACCCAAATACATGCAGGGAGGAAGCAATCGCGCCATTCCAAGGTGACAATGGATAAATTCAGCCCGTGGAGGTCAGACCAGTGGCAGGAGAGACAAAAAAAGAAAGGAAAAAAGAAGAAAAAAAAACATAGGAGAAAAAAAGCATAAAACACGAAGATAAAAACGCCTGTAAAAAGGTAGATTCAAACAGGAATCTGGGGGCAGAACAGCTGCCCATTTCTGATAGCAGGAGGGAAATAGTTCGCGCACCACGCGCTCCAGAGTACTAAGGGAATCTGTCAGTTGTGGCAAACATGGTACACGGGGTACTAGGCACTTTGCTTCTTGCCCTTGGTTTTGTGTGACACTGTTTGCCACTCACTCTGAGGATCCAACTTTGCAGAAACTGGAGACCTCTCGGTGGTCCCGTCGGGTATTATGCCCAAGGAGTGAAGAAACTTCAGACCCTCCAGAGTTGTGATCACGGTGGTCTTCCCCTCGACAGTGACCGAGAGCTTTGTTGGAGGTCCCCAACGGTACAGTATATCGTGGTTACGCAATGCCTTTGTCACAGAAAGTAGCGACTTGCATTTTTGCATGGTATACTGGGAAAGATCAGCATATAGTTGTAGATGAGCAAATTTTTCTGGAGTATGAGAGGTCTTGCGGAATGCTGTCATGAGCTGCTCTTTAGCGTGAAGTGAAAAGTGAACTCTCATTAGCACATCTCTAGGAATGTTATCCGGGAGGTGGGATGGCTTGGGGAGACGGTGGATCCGATTGATGACCAGATCAGTCTCAGGGGCAGCGGGTATTATTGCTTTCATGAGGTCCCTGGCGTATTCCCGTAGTTGCGCTGGCAGTACAACCTCAGGGATCCTGCGTATTTTAACGTTGTTTCGCCTTGACCTATCTTCAAGGTCGGCCATTTTGGCCTTGAGCCATGCTATGTCCTCAGACTGATCCTCATGAGCATCAATCAAAGTGTGGAGGCAAATTCTCCAATTTTTTGCTCTATATGGTCAATTCGTCCTCCCAGTTCCCCCACCTCATTTTGCACGGCATCATGTCCCCATGTAAAGAAATGCGGAGGGAGATGAGCCTGTCCTCTAAGGTGGTGTCAGACAGCGGTTTACCCACAGTGGGGAACTCAGTGATAAAGTCAGCTAACTCCCTCGTGTCCTCCATAGACTCCTGAGCTGGGCTCACCTGCTGTGTGACGATCGCCAGCCTGGGTCTCGATTTCGCTGGGCTGCTAGAGAGCGGTGTGGAGGTTCCAGGGGAGTGCCATGCGGAGTCGCCCAAGGAGCCTGGGCTGGATGCAGCTGAGTTGGAGCCGCCGGAGGACGGAGGAGAGCCATGCACGGCGCCGGCGCCATTTTGGCTGAGATAGCGGGCCGCCGGCGGAAAGAAATCCGACAATCTCTTCGGCCGGGAGGACTCCTTCCTCTTGCGGGTCATCTTGGGCCGTTATCCGGGTCCTTAGGGAGGAGGTGGATGGGTTGTAAGTGGGTGGAGGTACCCCTAATATCGCGGATTCCTGTCTCTGGAGCAAAACAGATGGTTTAGGCATCCATACTGCTGCGCGGTGTCCACGTCCCCCCTTTCATCATTTTTTTTTTTTACGTCCACTGCCAATGCAAAAAAATATGAAAACTGACCATTTTCTTAGCCAAAGAAAAATAGAGCTTTGATCAGTTTAAAAAAACGGATGATGACAGATGTAAACTGATCTAATTGGATGATTATCAATTTACATCCATTTTTCCATAGAGATGCACTGATGTCCATTTTTTATTCGTCAACGAATGGATGAAAAACTGACAAACGAACAGCTTGTGTGAAAGGGGCTAAGTCTCTTGAGACTGGCAGTCAGAGGCCGCAGTGCTTTCATGCCTAGGTATACTCACATATCAGTGCTGCTGTGTTTCAGGAAGTATTCAAGACAAACCATACATTTTTTACATGTATTGCATATCCAAAATAACGTTTCTAAGTATTCCTTATAACATAGCAAATTTAAAATTGTTACTCTCAGTTACACTTTAACCTTAAGGACCGCCCACTGCAGGAATACGTTGCTACTTTGAAGAAGAATAATGTTGTTGTGGTTACAGCTAGCTACCATAACCCTTGTATCCTCTTCTCCAGCGGGCGGTCCTCTTTCAAATAAAAGTGGTTCCTGCGCTGGAATTTTTGGAATCTCAATCTATTGGGAAGGTGTGACTTAACTACAGTCAATCTGAACTGTTAAGCCCCATACACACTATTAGATTTTCTGCAGATATTTTTCTTCAGATTTACCAAAACCATATAATATGAGGACCGCCCGCCATCGTTATACGTTGCTACTTTGAAGAGGAATACCGTTACATCGGTAGCAGCTAGCTACCATAACCCCAGTACCCTCTTCAAGAGCAGGTGGTCTAGTTTCCAATAAAAGTGCTCTCTACGGTGTGATCATGTTTATCGTCCGTATCGGCCTAAACTGAGGGAAAAAAAACTTTTTTTTTAGATATCTAAATACTAAAAAATTAAAAAGTAAAAAATACTGCTTTTTTTTCAAACTTGTCGCTCTTTTTTGTTTATAGCGCAAAAAAATAAAAACCACAGAGGTAATCAAATACAACCAAAAGAAAGCTCTATTTGTGGGAAAAAAAGGACAACATTTTTGTTTGGGAGCTGCAACGTTGCATGACCGCGTAATTGTCAGTTAAAGCGACGTAGTGCTGAATCTCAAAAAAGTGCTCTGGTCTTTGGCGAGCCAAATGGTCCAGGGTTTAAGTGGTTCAAGCTCCCCGTCCCGACGAGCTCACACGCAGAAGCGAACGCATACGTGAGCAGCACCCGCATATGAAAACGGTGTTCAAACCACACATATGAGGTATCACCGCGATCGTTAAAGCGAGAGCAATAATCCTAGCCCTAGACTTCCTCTGTCGCCATTCCACGAGCGGGCGCAACTTTAAAGCGTGACATGTTGGATATCAATTTACTCATTAAAGTGGAGTTCCACCCTTAAAACCACTTTCTTTCATCCCATCCAGCATACTGGCGTCAGCGCCAGTATGCTGTTTTTTTTTTTTTTTTTAATCCATGTGCTTACTTTATAATAGATCATTTAATTTTGGGCGCACCGTGGTGTATGTCGCCGCTATAAGGCGTCACGCCTTCCGGAAACAGCCGACTAGCGTTCGGCTCTTCTCGGCGCCTACGCACAGACCCAGAAGCTGACTGCGCAGGCGCCATATATAGCAGCGTCACGCCCTCCGAAAAAAGCCAAACTAGGACCGGCTATTTACGGCGCCTGCGCAGTCAGCTCCTGGGTCTGTGTGCAGGCGCCGAGAAGAGCCGAAGGCTAGTCGGCTGTTTCTGGAAGGCGTGACGCCTTATAGCGGCGACATACACCGCGGTGCACCCAAAATTAAATGATCTATTATAAAGTAAGTACATGGATTAAAAAAAAAAAAAAAAACAGCATACTGGCGCTGACGCCAGTATGCTGGATGGGATGAAAGAAATTGGTTTTAAGGGTGGAACTCCGCTTTATCTTTCATAATATAACACAAATTGGGCTAACCTTACTGTTGTCTTATTTTTTAACTAAAAAAAAGTTTGTTTTTTCAAAAAAAGTGCGCTTGTAAGACCACTGCGCAAATACGGTGTGACAAAAAGTATTGCAACGACCGTCATTTTATTCTCTAGGTTGTTGGAAAAAATATATAATGTTTGGGGGTTCTAAGTAATTTTCTAGCACAATAAAAATGTTTTTACCTGAAAAACACCAAATCTCAGAAAGAGACTTGGTCCTTAAGTGGTTAATAGCATGGACAATACATTTAGGGCCCTTTCACACGTGCGGACCGCAATGCTTTCATATGGGATAGTGGACGTTAGCGGATGAGTATCCGCTAACGTCCGTTTACATCCGTCTCCGTTAAGGCCTCTTTCACACGGAGCGGTCTGTTTTTCGGTCCGCTCCGTGTGTCTGTGGTCTCCGCTGAGCTGTCGGGTGGACAGGGCGGTCCCCGCACACTATGCAGGGACCGCCCTGTCTCTCCTCCGCTATCCCCTATGGGGAATCGGATGGAAACGGTCCTTTCACACGGAGCACTCCGTGTGTCCGTGGTAATTGAACTCACCTGCTGCCTTGTCTGCACTTGATTAGCCTGGGGGGATGGGTGGCTGGTAGGTGTTCGGTTTCACAGCAAGGAGTAGCATACACTCTACAACCAATTCACAGCAGATTTGTTCAACACTCCTTACTTCCGATTCGTATCGGATTTGTTTCATGCATTTTACAACCGTTTTTGTATCAGTCATTTCTCTTTATAACCGTTTTGTATCAGATACATTGCATACTTTCCACCATTGCCATTCTATGTTTCCCCCATGCCGTGCGTTTTAGTTTCCGCAGCTGAACTTACGAATTGTTTGTACACGTTTCTTCTCTCTCATTTATTTACCAAAGTTATTGCCTGTGCGTCATGCATGGCGCCACACCAAACCACGCCACACCAAACCACGCCGCACTCTTGTTTGTCATGTCAAAATTTGTGGCCACTCATGGTGTCACCCGCATCATATGTTCTGTTCCCACAGTGGAGCTTATAAAATATTCATACGCACTTCTCGTGTTCTATTTTCTACACCAAACCTTATTGTTTTGCCCCATGCATGGCATCACGCTACACCTTTCCTACATGTTTCACTCCAGCCACAGTCCGCCGCAAACTCACTCGCATGGCCCACTGTCGCAAGTAAAATTTGTTATTACATTCTTTATGTCCTATCAATTTGCTACCATTCGTTGTCTCCCATATCGTTCATTAGTGGCCCCTATGGAACCTACAAATCAAACAGGCGTTGTCCTTCTACCTTATACTGCTTGCTTAAGGTACAAACAAACCAGGTGTTTCTATCCTTTCTCAGTAACCCAATTTTTATTGATTGAGACCTTGCAACCATGCAAATCATCTCAGCAGCCTGACACCCTTGTTAAGACCCTTGCAACACATGACCTTTACAAAACGCAAAATAAAATAAAAAATATATATAAAAACGCAAAAAAAAACGTTGCCACCACGCAATCTCAGCCCCTCGGCAACCTGACACCTGTTGAGACCATTGCAACCATGCAAAATCGTCTCAGCAGCCTGACACCCTTGTTGAGACCCTTGCAAACGCAATATCGTCTCAGCAGCCCCACACTCATTGAGATCCTTGCAACCACGCAAAATCATCCCAGCAGCCTGACACCCTTCTTAAGACCCTTGCAACACATGACCTTTACAAAACGCAAAATAAAAAAATATATAAAAATGCAAAAAAAAAAAAAACGCAAAAAATAAAAATTAACGTTGCCACCACGCAATCTCAGCCCCCCGGCAACCTGACACCTGTTGAGACTGCTGCAACTACGCAAAATTGTCTCAGCAGCCTGACACCCTTGTTGAGACCCTTGCAAGCGCAACATCGTCTCAGCAGCCCTCACACTCATTGAGATCCTTGCAACCACGCGTATATCATCTCTGCAGCCTGACACCCCTGTTAAGACCCTTGCAACATATGACCCTTACAAATCGCAAAAAAAAAAAACACAAAAAGAAATATAAAAGTGCAAAAAAAAAAATTGCCACCACACAATCTCGGCCCAGCAACTGAACACCAGCTGAGACCATTGCAACCATGCAAAATCGTCTCAGCAGCCTGACACCCTTGTTGAGACCCTTGCAAACGCAATACCGTCTCAGCAGCCCCACACTCATGGAGACTCTTGCAACCACACAAAATTGTCTCAGCAGTCTGACACCCTTGTTAAGACCCTTGCAACACATGACTCTTACAAAACGCAAAATAAAAAAAAAATATAAAAAAACGCAAACAAACGCTAAAAGAAATATAAAAGTGCAGAAAAAATAAATAAAAAATTGCCACCACACAATCTCGGCCCAGCAACCTGACACCTGTTGAGACCATTGCAACCATGCAAAATCGTCTCAGCAGCCTGACAACCTTGTTGAGACCCTTGCAGACGCAATACTGTCTCAGCAGCCTCACACCATTGTTGAGACCCATACAAATGCAATACCATCTCAGCAGCCCTACACTCATCAAGACCCTTGCAACCGCGCAATACCGTCTCAGCAGCCTCACACCATTGTTGAGACCCTCGCAAACGCAATACTGTCCCAGCAGCCCTACACTCATCAAGACCCTTGCAACCACGCAATACCGTCTCAGCAGCCTCACACCATTGTTGAGACCCTCGCAAACACAATACCATCTCAGAAGCCCCACACTCATCAAGACCCTTGCAACCATGCAATACCGTCTCAGCAGCCTTACACCATTGTTGAGACCCTTGCAAACACAATACCTTCTTAGCAGCCCCACACTCATCAAGACCCTTGCAACCACGCAATACCGTCTCGAGCAACCTCCCACTCGTCAAAGACCTTTGTGACCATGCAGTCTCACCCCAGCAGTCTGGCATTCATTCAGACACTTGCAGCCAGACAAATCGTCTTAGGCCTCATGTACACTGCTGTTGGTAAACGGACGTTTAGGAACAGTTGGGTGGTTTCAGCCGCCCCTGATCTCTCTATGTTATCTTATCAGTACATCTACACAGGATCCCCAATCTCTCCTCTATGTTATCTTATCAGTACATGTACGCAGGATCATTTATAGTCGTTTCTAGGCAGTTGAGTTTAGAAACCTTGCCAAAAAAAATAAAAAATGGGTGCAGACGGATGTTCAGAGGAATTTTAAACGCCAATGCCTGTAACAGCTTGTAAACACTGCCAGATGCGGTAACTCATGTTTACTTGCATTTCATTCAGTCGTTTTAATAAAAAATAAAAAAGGAATGTTGTCTCAGCAACTTGACACTCATTTGAGACCCTTGCAAAATGTAATATCATCTCAGCTACCTCACACTCGTCTAGACCTTTGCAACCACACAATCTCGTCTCAGCAACCTGACACTCGCTCAGACCTTTGCAGCCATACAAAGTCGTCTTAGCAACCTGACACTCATTTGAGACCATTGCAAACGCAACATCGTCTCAGCAACCCCTCACTTGTTGAAACCCGTGCAACCACACAATGCCATCTCAAAACAAACCTCATAATCATCGAGACCTTTGCAACCACGCAATATCGTCTCAGCTAACCAGACTGAGACTCTTGCAACCACGCAATACCATCTCGGCAAACCAGACTGAGACCCTTGCAGAGACCCTTGCAACCACACAATGCCGTTTCAAAACAAACCTTCATACTCAAGGCCCCTACAACCTCACAATATCGTCCCAGCAACCTGACACTCACTGACACCCTTGCAACCGCACAATATTGTCTGCAGTAGTATAAAACACTTTGCGGCACGCACCTACGTGCAAACCCAAATACAAACTAAACTTGCAAACACACCTCAGTGACAAACAATCAGCCACACAAACACATAGTGGCACCCAGTTGGCCATTCATCTTCAGTGGCGCACGGGCCACTCATCTTTTCTCTGTGTTTTTCCCTGCGGTTAGTTCAGGTTTTCATCCAGCACCAGCCAGTGCACGTTGGCCTGCGAGTGCACGTTGGCCTGCGAGTGCATGTATATCGTCTTGTTGAGCACCTGTGTATTGTCTTGATTTTCTCACACCAACGCAAGATCCAGTCCAAGTTCTCAAACTAGACCAAGCATCAGTAGCAGACTTAGCTATGTGGGACAACTTCCCCACCTGATAGAACAGCATTTCAATCTTCATCCCGGCAGTGTCAGCTGAGCCACCAAAGGCTTTTGCAGCCATTTTTAGGCCGCCACTGGTTTTCCAAACCTTGCCCCCAGAAATTCTCTTAAATTTTTGCTTCACCCAGTCTTCATCACGCCTCGTGCTGCACCCCATCGTGGCAGCTGCCCAGGTCTGGGACCACACTTGAACAGGACAGACACTGTTCTTCACCACAGACAATCAGGCCACAGCCGACATCATCAATTAAGGTAGATCTAAGTCACTCCCCATCACTTCCTACTCAGGCTCGCGCAGCTGTCACTCCGTCACCAGTTAATATCTTATGTAGACCTATTCCAAGCAAATGCAAAAAGCAGATGATGCGCTTTCCTATTCCAACCTTGGAATGGATGTTTTTCCAGCAAGAGCCTGGAGCCGACCCAACAACTATCAATGTCCCACCATGGACATTGCTGACGATGGACTTAAGTCGCATCTCACCAACGCAACGCAATCCAACTTATTAACCACTCCTTGGCACGCAACACACTGAAGGCCTATCGCACTGCTTGGAACACTAATCGCAAATTTTTGGCCCCTTGCCCCGGAGCAGCAATAGGCAACGTTAGACACATCCTAGCCTTCATATCGTATTGCCACATTCAGCTGACCATTTCTCACAATACTATCACGCCATATCTAGATGGCATCCAGCATTTCCTGTCCCTGCAGGACTCCAGTAAACCGTCAGTATTTTCGAGCCCATGCAGTCAAGTCCCTCTTACAGGGCATACAGAAGCACCAACCTGTAGTCAGTGGCAAGCGCCTACCTTTCAAGAGTCCCCTCTTTAGGGATATGTCTAAAAATTTAGGGCTTGCCCAGACTAGTCACCCAAACAGCCATCTACCAGGCCTTCTACAGTTCCCTACAACCTAGTGAATTTAGTCAGCGGCTCCGGCAGTCAGACACTACTTTGACGCCACCCGACTCGCTTTCGAACCACTACACTCTCTGGCCCAGACTTACAGAGCAATTACGCCTGTCTAACTGGTGTTAGACAGGAGTAATTTCAAATTTCGCGCGCCGTATCACTAGTTTGAATCCTCAAACCATGATACGGCGGCTTCGGGCTTCGATCCGAGAGGCTTACGTCTTCGTAAGCCTTCGGATCTACGCTGCGATATTTTTGCGGCCGCTGGGAGGAGTTTGCGTCGTTTTCATGGGTCGGGATATGCAAATTAGTTTTTACGGCGATCCACGAAGGTACGAGTGTCCCTCGCAATCGCCTACGTCATATTTTGGCTACGTAATGTTAGAGGAGCTTTTTGCTGGTCTTACAGTGCGTAACCCATGTAAAGTATGGCCGTCGTTCCCGCGTCGATTTGAAATTATTATTTTTTTTTTAACGTAACTCGTTCGGGAATAGGAATGTACGTAAACGACGCTACTACGACGTAACGACGTGATTTCGCGCAATGCACGGCGGGAAATTTGCAAATGGAGCATGCGCAGTTCGATCGCCGCGGGAACGCGCCTATTTTAAATGCTTCACGCCCCCTACTCGCGCAGATGGATTGCGACGGGAAAAATACACTACGCCGCCGTCGTTTACTGGACAAAATCTACCTGGATTCCACGTAGAGCCAGGTAAAAAACGGCGGCGTAGTGTATTTCTGATACGCTACGAGAATCGAATTCTCTCTGAATCTGGGCCTCAGTCTGCAAACGCAACAAACCACCCCCGGGGGGTTGACTTCAACCTGTTTCAGACTAACAACGCCTGACGCCCAGTGACGGTGCTCGACCCACTACTGCTCCATCTACCCAGCCAATCTGATGGTAGCTCGTTGCTACCCTTTCTAAACCAGCTCCCTGAGTGTCAGCTAGTGTGTCAAGCATGTCAGAATCTTCCTAAGTAACTTGGGCTTCAAACCCCAGTCAGTTCTCTGGACATTCTTTCCGAATTAGAGCAGCCTCAGCTGCCTCCCAACAGGGAGTACCAGACCACATAATCAAGATACCAGGCTGATGGAAGTCTCCTTGTTTTGCCACATACATCCCAAATCCTCATGAAGGAATGGCACAAGCCTTTACCGAGCTGGCTCAATAATTACAAGAAATCAATATAAACTATTTCCCTATCTGAGTCTTTTGCCCCCTTTTCTTGGCATACTGACCAGACCACCAAGGCACACTTCAGGTCTATTTATGTTGTAAGTCTTGTCGCGTGTTTATGTGATCCACATCTCTTTCGGTCAGAGGGTAACGACCATAAATAAGAAGGCCAGTATGGTGGCTTGAGTTTATGGGAGGAGCCCGGTGGGTATTTAAGCAGCCCACTCACACATGCTCTTTGTCGGTATGGTGTGCGGTACTACACGTCACTGGGCCGACTCTTCCCAGCTCACCTCATGTCCGTGAGTCTGCACATTCAATCACATTCGACACCCTCCCGCCCTTCCCTTTTTCAGGGCACTTCTCAGCATATCCTTCTTCAATTACCTACCCATTACTTACTTTGGGTATGCCCCCTTTTCTTGGCATACTGACCAGACCACCAAGGCACACTTCAGGTCTATTTATGTTGTAAGTCTTGTCGCGTGTTTATGTGATCCACATCTCTCTCGGTCAGAGGGTAACGACCATAAAAATAAAAACTCCTAAAAAAAACAACCAGCCAGGTTACTACTTTTTACTGATGGATGCTGAAATCAGATTAGTTGCTACAGATAGGTAAACTGAAAACCACATATGGTGTGGTTTTAGTATTTTCTCTTCTACACACATAGATCTTATGCCTTTCTTGTATAGTCATTATTGTTCTTTTTATGACTACAATATGTAATTCTGTTACCTTTTTATGTGTTGTACTGCCTGGGTATAATACAAAGTATATAACATTTGACGGTCAAACAGCGTATCTGTGCCATCTGTGTCTATCTACAGAAGATAGCTTTTCTGGATGTAGGTACTGCTGATTTTTCATGCATTTAATTTGTGCTACCCAAATATCAAAATCCCTCTCTTGCAGTTTTCAGATCACGGTGGTGTTGTATTAACACAGTACACTGCTCATGAAACATAACAGCCTACTCCATTAAATTTCCATCTCTGGCTCATTACTCCAGAAGGTGTTACTGGGCATGCTTCAACCCTGTCACCTATTGGAATTGCTATCCTAGAAATGCTCAGGAGACATTTGTAAAGGGTAGTTAGCTTTGTAGTTTGTATTAAAAGGCAACAAACTACGGCAGTTAATAAACAGTACGCAGTTGGTGAAAGCAATATCAATGCAAATTAACCTTAAAGCATGTAAACCTGCCATAGATTATAAGAAAACAAATTGATTCCTCAACCGAAGAGATAAATAAATATATCATGTAAAACAAAATAAAGTAGTCATTAACACAGCTCATTGCCTTAATTCTAAAGCCTCTTCTGACACAATGGGGGTTATTTATGAATGGCAAATCCACTTTGCACTACAAGTGCAAAGTGCACTTGAAATTGCACTGAAAGTGCACTTGCAAATGCAGTCGGTGTAAATCTGAGGGGTAGATCTGAAATGAGGGGAAGCTCTGCTGATTTTATCATCCAATCATGTGTAAGCTAAAAAATATATTTTTATTTTCCTTGCATGTCCCCCTCAGATTTACAGATCTACAGAGACTGCAATTCCAAGTGCACTTTCAGTACACTTTCAAGTGCACGTTGCACTTGTAGTGCAAAGTGGATTTGCCTTTAGTAAATAACCCCCAATCTAACCTGCTAAAATTGGCTCTCTGAATAATTATAGAACTTGTTTTGTGATTAGGTTTACAACTATATATTACTGTATAAAGTATCTTATCATCTTTAATTTTACACTGATTGGTTTATCAATCTACTAATTATTTTTCTTCATACATTTTGTAATATGTTTGATAAAACAAAAGGGAAAAGCAGAAACACATTGGGGTTGATTTACTAAAGGGAACTCCACTTTGCATTACAAGTGCAGTCGATTTAGATCTGAGAGGAAGATCTGAAATGAGAGGAAGCTCTGCTGATTTTATCATCCAATCATGTACAAGCAAAAATGCATTTTTTTTTTGTTTTCCTTGCATGTCCCCCTCAGATCTACAGTGACTGCACTTCCAGGTGCACTTGTAGTGCAAAGTGGATTTGTCTTTAGTACGGTATTTATCGACGTATAACACGCACAGGCGTATAACACGCACCTTAACTTTAAGAGGGAAGTTTTAGGAAAAAAACTTTCCACAGCCCCCTGCGTATAACACGCAGGCACAGTTTACCCTCTATTTTCAGGGTAAAAAAGTGAGTGTTATACGCCAATAAATACAGTAAATAAACCCCATTGTATTATATTGTAAAATATATACAGTGGGGAAAATAATTATTTGATCCCCTGCAGATTGTGTTAGTTTGCCCAGAAAGAAAGGGTCTATAATTTTTATCATATGTGTATTTTAAATGATAGGGACAGAATATAAACCAAAAGTCCAGATACAACACATGATACAAATGGTTATAAAAAATAAAAAAAAGAGAGACTTTACTACTGCTTTAAAGCTGAATTGCAAATATAAATGATACATTAATGCAGCATGGTAACCATTATTACATCAAAAAATACATTTTTTTAAAGCGTTTCTAACCCTAAAAAAAATATATATATATATACAGCATACCTCAAAACTGCTTGCTGTAAATGGTTAAAGACACTAATTTATATGATATTTATATGATATTTTAAAAATATCAGACCAAAAACTGTGTTTTTTTTTAAAACATATTTTTTATTCCAGAGTATAGCATATATGCATATCAACTCCGTATCCAGCTATTTTGAACATTGTGCTTTAAACTTTTTTTTTAATGCCACATCCTGCTAACGTTCTGAGATATGGAGTTGTATGCATTGGTAGAACAGGTGTATTAAGCATATTTTCTTTTTGTTTGCTTGTTTTTATTTTTTTTATTTTTTTTATATATATGAGGGATTTCGGATGACATTTTATATTGCCAATTTTGGATGGGCATTTATTGTTTGTGTGAAACTTCTGTTGTGATGTATAATTGTTTTTAAAGGCTTTAGCTCAAATCAATACAGAGTGCTGACTACATGTGACATCCAAACCCAATATAATTAGGCAGCTTCTAGTAGAAGATACTCTTGTTTCACTTTTTTTTTTTTTTTTCATATATACCAACTTTATTCTAATATAGTGCGTTTATGTATTACATTTTATCTATTGTAAATTTCGAAACTTGAATCTATGGTGTGATTTTTTTTTACATTTTTTGACCAATTAGTCTCTATGAGCTAAAGAAAATATGTAACGCCATCCATTGTTTTTCAGTACATTTCTGGTGTGGTGTCTAATCATTTTCTTTCATGTCAAACATGCCTGCAGACATTACATTTTCAGTAAACAGTATAATCTTAATGTGTACGTATAGCCAAATGTTTCATTTTAGATCTTTTTTTTTTTTTGTAAAATCTTTATTTAAAGAACAAATAAATGACAATACGAGTTACAAATTAGCCATGGCAAAAGGCTGTTGCTTCTGATCCGTTCTGTACACAAAATGGCATATATATCGATAGTCAATACCCTTTGAAAGGGTTTAAGGCATCCCGCTGGCAGCGACGCCAGGAGAGGGGGCCAAGTCAGCCTCCGTCAATCCTTCCCTGGCATGCTGCATAATACGGGAATGCCTATGGCAAACAGGTGGTGCCAGAAGGGGAAAATATGCCAACCCCAATAAGGGAGGTTTCCTCGGCAGCATCAATATACTGTGGGCATGAGTCCAGTTATTGCAAAACAAAGAAATTAACAGTATAAAATCATGTAACCAAGAGGCTGTAAATAATTGAGAAGGAACTAGGGGAGTCCTCAAGTCTGCACCAAGTGAACTGCAACAGGGGCCGGGCCACATCCAGAGGGAGCAGAGGGAAGTATTCCTGATGCCAGAGCTCCACCGCCTCTGCGGGATCTAAGGCATGGTTCTGCCAATTCTAACAACGCTAGATCTAGACTAGAGGGTACATGACCTGGGTCAGCCACGTTGTCCATCCAGGGTGCCCATATGATGTTGAAGCATTCCAAGGTACCTCTACAAGTTGCTATCCAATGTTCAGCTTCTCTAATGTCATTTACCTTGCCAACCTATTCCTCCCTTGAAGGGATTTGGTACTGTTTCCAGTAGATTGGGAGTAAACGTCCCAGTGAGAGGAAAATTACCCTCTTATATAGGTGGCACTGAAACAGATGTCCCCATTGAAGGTATGAGCTTTAGTGGGAAGGGGCGTTTGACTGTTGGAAGCTTGGCAGATCTACAAATGTAGTTGCACTCAATTTATTTTCACCCCTAATTGGTTATTCATTAGATTTAAAGGGGACAGTCATTAATGTTCTCTCCCATTTTTGTATGTTTCAACCACCACCTCTTTTGCTGCCACACTGTTAGAATTTATAAAAATGGATATCCATGCAGCTTTGATATAAACTAAAATGTGCATCCTGGAAGAGCAAATAGATTTGTATTAAGGCAGATAAAGATTGTAGAATCAACTATCAACGAAAGGCTTTTATAAGCAGTGACAATGATCAAAGGATGAATGCCTGGGGTTCGTTATCATAGAGGACAGTGGAATTTACTGTCCACACTTATGCAGTAATCCAGCATTCTTGCTGGGGCAGCATCATTGTGGGAATGAACTTATATGACCTCTTCTTTAATGATGGATCCAGGGTGTGATGTGTTAGGACCCAACTGGGGGGGGGGGGTGTTCAAGGATTGGACAGAAAGTCCTTGTGAAAAAGTTTTGAGAGACAGAGTGATTGTATTTTAGCCTGGAGGGAACCCCTGTTTTCCCCATCTTCGTTTCCCTGTCACCTTATCCCCTTTTCCACTTCCTTGGTATGACTTTAATTTATGCATATGCATATTCATGTAATCACAAGCTATGTATATCCATTTGTAAATAAACCCAAACTTGTTTTTAAGATCCTGTTGTCCCTCATTAGAATCAAGACACCCCAAACAGTTGCCAACATTTGGTATAATTTCCATTTTTTAATTTTCTGTGCACCCAGCAAGCCTTTGTCTAGGGAGAATGTATTTTTTTTTTAGGGCTGGGCCATTTATTTAAAATGGGTGTGCTTATACAAGTGGCATATTGCTAATGATATGCCATACTATAAAGTGGATGAAAAGGCTGATAGTTATATAAAAGATAAGTAATAAAGCTTTCAAGTACATATAATATACTTACTGTGGTAGTGGTTGCTCAGGTCTAGATAGTGGTAACACCTATACATCACCTAGCATAGCACTTTCCCATTTGTCCCACCGACCTCTCCAGCCTCTTATCAATGTGAGCCTATCATTCTCGGTACCGGTGATGACAAATTAAAGTGAACTGTGATTAGTTGGCTAAGCTCAACACCGGTTCCTGTCTTAAACAGTAATGTGAAAGCGCCCCATAGAAACCAAATCTTTTTTGGCTCCATCAATAGAAAAATAAACACCATGTGCCAATTACCATGGCAGGGGACAATGGGCTGAAGAGTATATGATGGTGGTAGGTAATGAAGATTTCAAAGAGGTGGACAGCCACACTCCAAAAGAACTCTTGAGTTGTCTTTATTGATAAAGACAGTAAAAAATCACAGCAAAAAAACAGGAAAACAGACAGCCGGTGCCTTTTTACACAGGTTCAGTGCTTAGTCACTTAGTCACTTAGCCACTGCTGGTATCCAACACTTTCAGGTGTGTCCAATACTTTGTCCCTTTCTGTGCACCCTGATTCCTCCTGCTGATCTATATATCATTACTGTATCCTGTAGCAGGAGAAACCACATTGCGTATTAGGAAATAAACAAGGAAATGTAAGATAGCAACAGAGGCCAGAGATTTGCAGTATACAAAAGTTTTAGGCCTGCTCTTCTTTTATGAGCTTGTCATCATGAGAAGCTAGCAAAAGCAGGGAGCTGTGGTGGCTCAACGTGATTGGCACTGCGCTGACAAGCCGTTCACCTCTGCAGCCAAGGGTTCGGATCCCGGTCTCGGCTACATGTGGATTGAGTTTGGTGGTCTCAGCCCGGCTCCCGGTGGCTGTGCTATGCAAGGTACGCCTGTGCTTAGTACACCCGCCCCCCCCCCCCCAAAAACCACCACACTTTGGTCTCCTAAAATAAAGAGAGGCAAAGTGTTTAGAATGGAGAAATGTATAGAGCAGCTTACAAAATAGGGCTGTGTGGAATTGGGGATTTGCAGCACCACCACATAGAGTCCTGAGGCCCACTAACCAGGGACATGCACGTAGAGATCCAGGCTTCCTACTAGACTCAGCCCTTAGCATGCTTCAAGTTAGAGCGGTAGAAGGCCATACAGCTGCAGGATTGCTGCTGCTCTCTAGGCTTTTTCTGCAGTGACTCATCAGTGGGGATTTTAGGAAGCCTCCCAGTCCTCAGGTGTCATACTTGAGCATTCTGCTCCAGAAGTCCATGGGGATTTTCTCACAGTATCGCAGGTCTTCCTCTTTCTTTGCATTGGCTGCTGTAGTAGATCTCAGCAGCTGTCTGGTGCAACCAATTACCACTGACATACTGTAATTTCACCTGTACTCACTATAATATCACTTACATTACCTTTCCTGATTCTCCTGTTTCAATCAATTCACTGCAGAAATCTTTAGCTTTAAGCGCCTTTGCATTTGTGCCTTTTGCTTTAACGCAAACAAAGTTTTATTCACTTGACCTCAGCTTACTGACTTGACCTGATGATTGATTTTATTGATTTCCCTTTACTGGCCTCCCCTCTTTCAATTTACTGCTATTGGAGAGTTGGCAACCCCAAAAAAGTTGGATTTTAACCACTTAAGGACCGCCTACTGCACATTTACGTCGGCAGAATGGCACGGCTGGGCACATCAACGTATATATACGTTGATTTTAGTACCCAGCCGTGGCTCGCGGGCGCGCGCCCGCGACCCGGTCCGAAGCTCTGGGACCGGGACCGCGGGATTCGCGGACCCGATCGCCGCTGCAGTGCGGCGATCCGTCCCTGGAGCGGAAGAACGGGGAGAGCCGTGTGTACACACGGCTTCCCTGTGCTTCTCTGTGGCCGTAGCATCGATCGCGTCATCCCTGTAATAGGGGGACGCGATCGATGACGTCACACCTACAGCCACACCCCCCTACAGTTGTAAACAAAGCACATAGCCACACATCCCCTACAGCGCCACCGGTGGTTAACTCCCAAACTGCAACTGTCATTTCTACAGTAAACAATGCAAATTTAAATGCATTTTTTGCTGTGAAAATGACAATTGTCCCAAAAATGTGTCAAAATTGTCCGAAGTGTCCGCCATATTGTCGCAGTCACGAAAAAAATCGCTGATCGCCGCTATTAGTAGTAAAAAAAAATAATTAATAAAAATGCAATAAAACTATTCCTTATTTTGTAAACGCTATAAATTTTGCGAAAACCAACCGATAAACGCTTATTTACCAAAAATACGTAGAAGAATACGTATCGTCCTAAACTGAGGAAAAAAAATGTTTTTTTATATATTTTTGGGGGATTTTTATTATAGCAAAAAGTAAAAAATATTGCATTTTTTTTTAAATTGTCGCTCTATTTTTGTTTATAGCGCAAAAAATAAAAACCGCAGAGGTGATCAAATACCACCAAAAGAAAGCTCTATTTGTGGGGACAAAAGGACGCCAATTTTGTTTGGGAGCCACGTCGCACGACCGCGCAATTGTCAGTTAAAGCGATGCAGTGCCGAATCGCAAAAAGGGGCAAGGTCATTTACCTGCATTTTGGTCCGGGTCTTAAGTGGTTAAATGAAAGCCACTGCAATTGATTCACACTGCTTGCAGAATAAATCTGTTGCCCACCCATTTGTTTTTAAAAAGGCAAAAAAAACTAACGTGAAGATGGGAACAAAGTAAGAGGACACCAGTGAGCATAGCAAGGATGCCTGTGACTAGAAACCTATCTGCTTAACAGAGGGGCTTGTTATCCTTCGTAAAAGGTTTAACCTTCATTATTGAATCCCCATTATTCTGTCCAATGGGTTGAGTTCATTATGTCAGACAACTTAAAATATGTTTGAGCGAGTTGGTCATTTCTGAAAAACTCTATAAAGTAGTTGGGTTAGGTCACACATTTCTCCAACCATAATCTCTTTGACTAAGCCCTACTGGGTGAAACATGTTAGGGGGCAGTCTTGGGGCTTCAATTTCTATGTTAAAATAGCAGTCATATTTGAAATACAAAAACGTAATTGTTCAGCGTGTGCTCAACACCATTATGTGTCCTAATTTAATATACAGTAGTTATTCTGTTATAGATAGCAAAATACATTAATAGAGAATCTGTCACCTACAAATTAAAAACAAAATGCAAGCAGCAATTCATTAATAAGACAAAGGAACATATTTTTGGCAAGTCTGTCAGTAACCAGATTAATGGTGCAATGTACTTATAAACTTACTGTGGGCCTATGCCTATGCTTATTAAATATTTTTTTGTAGTGTCAGTGTCAAAAGATTCAACTCTATGCACTCAAAAGACAAAGCTGTCTGAGATTTAGATGAAAAGCCACACAACATCTAATATTTCACTCTAATTACAGCATTAATCTAAAAAGTAAAAGTCAGTTATTGTATACTATATGGTGTTTCAGTCTGCCCTATTATAGGGGGTGACTAAAATGTTACTTGTATCTTAGTGCAGACTTACAGCAAATTACATTTCTGGGGTGTTTTGTACACCAGTAGTGTATAGAATGCCTCCAGGTTTTCATAGTGTATTGAACTTTATAGAAAATTACAGCACTGCTGATTGAAAAGGAAAGGTAATTTATAACAACAACACTTAGAATATGGCTTTTGAGCCAATGTATATGCCAGTGTTTCCCAACTCAAGTCCTCAGGGCACCCTAACAGGTCATGCTTTCAGGCTTTTCATTATTTTGCACTGGTCGTTTGATCCGTTTCACTGCCTTGGTAATTACCACAGCTGTTTCATCTGAGGGAAAGGCTAGTCCGACAAACGCTCCGACATTGGGAGCTCATGTTGCATGACGTGTGAAAATTAATGTTTCGCTATGGGAACCATCTTAACTGGTCCGACACATGTCGGAGCAACTTTGCAAATGCTCCCTGTACTACTTTGGTCCGACTTTGATCCTACTTCACTCCATTGAATATCATTGAAGTAGGATCAAAGTCGGATTGTGGCATGCGACTTGTACTCTGCTGATCTTGAGGGGGAACTCCACGCCAAATTTTACCAAAAAAAATGGCATGGGTTCCCCAAGAGCATACCAGGCCCATGGGTCTGGTGCGGATTTAAAGGGGAACCCCATATACCGAAAAAACGGCGTGGGAGTCCCCCCAAAATCCATACCAGACCCGTATCCGAGCAGCAGCCCGGCCAGTCAGGAAAGGGGGTGGGGACGAGCGAGTGCCCCCCCTCCTTAACTGTGTCAGGCCACATGCCCTCAACATGGGGAGGTAGTCGCTCTGGGGCAGTGGGGCGCGCTGCGGCGCCCCCCCCACCCCAAAGCACACTGCCTCCATGTTGATGAGGACAGGGCCTCTTCCTGACAACCCTGGCCATTGGTTGTCGGGGTCTGCGGGCGGGGGGCTTATCGGAATCTTGGAGCCCCCTTTAACAAGGGGGCCCCCAGATTCCGGCCCCCCACCCTAGGTGAATGAGTATGGGGTACATTGTACCCCTACACATTCACCGGGAGGAAAAGTGCCAAAACAAAGAAACACACTACACAGATTTTTTAAATATTTTATTAGTTAGCTCCGGGGGTCATCTTCTGACTTCTCCGCTCTCCTGGGGTCGTCTTCTGACTTCGGGGGTCTTCTTCTTTGGGCTGGCCGCTGCCACTAGTAAAAGAGCTAGAAAGAAGATAGCAGAGGCGGCGCAGCCCGGCAGAAGGCACCGGAGAGCGTGAGAAGAACCGGGGAGCGCGGAGAGCAGAAGAAGAGAGAGCGGAGAAGAGTCTTCTCCGCTCTCTCTTCTTCTGCTCTCCGCGCTCTCCGCGCTCCCCCGTCTTCTTCCTCGTCACCTTCTTCCACCTCTTCTTTTCTTTCGGTGTTGACTTGACGCTCCCTCCCGCTGTGTGCGCGTCTCTCACCGATTTATATAGGCCTCTTATGACGTCACAGTCCCAGAATGCTCCGGGTGTTTTTTATATATATATGTATATCATTTATATATTGTACATAGTGATCGTTTCATTTTATATATATATATATGTATTTAATTAAAACTTATATCCTGTTTATCTTCTCAGCCACTTGAGATTGAGACTCTTAACACTTGACACTCTTGCAGTTTTGTGGGATAGGGTTAAGCCTCGTACACATGATCAGATTATCCAGCATGAATTGTTTGATGACAGGCTGTTGTCGGGAAATCCGACCGTTTGTATGGTCCATCGGACAAATGTTATTGGATTTTCCGCGGACAAATGTGGGATGGCATGCTTTAAAATTGTCCGGCAACAAATGTGTGTTGTCAGATTATCCAAGCGTGTGTACACAAGTCTGTCAGACAAAACTCCAAAGTACAAACACGCATGCTCAGAAGCAATGCTCACCATAACACAACATTAGCAGAAGTTGCCCAAAGGGTGGAGCTAAAGAGCGGAAAAAACACGTAGTCTTGTGTTTGTTGACCGACAATTCTTTGCTGTTTGTATGCAAGACACGTTCCTAGCCAATGCCCTTCAGACATAAGTCCTATGATTTGAATGCAGAAAATCAGATTGGGTGTATGAGGCTTTAGAACTATGATGAATGAAGGCTAATAATATTAAACAGTTGCCTGTGTATATGGGCTTTAAAAAGATATAGGCCCAGATTCAGGTACATCTGCGCATTATTGGACCGGCGTAGCGCACCGCCTTTACGTTAGACTTGTGCAATTTTGCCGCGTAATCACCCTATTCTCGTAGCTTTTGCGCAGGAAATTGCGCATGCGTAACGTTTTTTCAGAGGCGTAAGGCGGAGTAATACAAATTGGGAAGGACGTGGGCGGGTTACATTGAAATGAGCCGTGACCCCATGCAAATGAAGGGCCGGCCTGCGCGCTTGAAGGAGACCATGGTCAGCTCCGCTGTGCGCATGCTCACAACTCCGGAGCGGCGCAATCAGTGAAATTGGAAATGGACTAGGGCAATGTTGTGAACTACGCAAACAGCATAAATAGACACACACAAACGCACTTGCATTGCAAAAGTACATCCCTTTGTCCCTTCCCATTTAACCAAGTGCTTTTGTCCTGTTGTTCGTTGCTGTAACGCCATCTGCGCTACTTTAGGTAGAACGAGCGCAGCTATACATTCTTTTGACAGCTGCGCTCCGTTCTACATGTCGTCCGCGTCACTTCCGGTGCGCGGACGTCTGCGCTCCACGCTGGAACGCGGAAGTGCGACCCGCACTATTCCACGTCCCGGGCGCCTTATTTAAACCCCCTGTTGTGGCGGCAGGGTGTTCGATTATTCCTGTTGGACGCCTGCCGCCACCAGGGACCCGGACACCACACCCAAGAGACCCAGGACCTTGAACTCCTGCACCCCAGCGTTCTGCCACATCCCACAGACCGCAGCACCACCCAGCCTGTGTCCATTACACAGCCTGCAATCTATCCGGACCCCCACAACCCTAAAGGGACCTCATCATCCTGTAGGAAGGATCCTCAGTCTCTACCCATCAGTACCGCAAGTACCCCATGTGGCTAATACTAACCTGCTAAGCTATATATATATATATATACTGCCGTGTCTTGAGGACTGTAATCTATCTGTCTGCTGATATCTGTCTATTGTTGCTGTGTCACCATAGGGACTGCAGAGTGCCCCCAGTCTTAACATACACAGCTATCCTTGTTACTAACCACTCACCATCTCAGCCTCCTGCTGACCATATAGTGTACTGCTTCGCTCTCTGTTTAACTGTATGTTGCTTCAATAGCTACGCCAGTACCAAGGTTGTTCTCTTTGGAGGCTGTAATGACCAAAACCCCATAATCTCTGTGTACATAGAGAGTAATTGGTGGTTGTGACCTGAGTAACCTCCGCAGCTGAGATCCAGACCGTAATCCAGAGTCCCAATAGCACGCAGGGTCATAACATAATAATCGAACCCCAAAAAATATGGATCCAGCGGAGCTCGCTAACCATTTGGTTGGACTTTCACAAAGGGTAGACACCCTTACCAACTCCTTAACCGAGTTACGCCTAGAGAATGATGCTCTTCGCAACCAAAATTTAGCTCAAGCCAGAGAGAGACCTGAGCCCAAAGTTTGCCCCCAGAAACTTTCTCCGGGGACAGAAAACTTTTTCGTCAGTTTGTCAGCTCGTGTCGGCTGATGTTCGAGTTACGGCCCCGCACCTACTATTCCGATAGGGTCAGAATCCTCACCTTAGTCTCTTACCTTAGGGGTGAACCTAGAGTCTGGGCCGATGCTTACCTAGAAGAACATGGAGATCTCCTGGGCGCTTTTGACACCTTCCTGGAAGAGATGTCTCAGCTCTATGAGGATTCAAACAAACAGCTGACTGCGGAGAACTCAATTAGGAATCTCAAGCAGGGAAGAAGACCAGTGGAAGACTACATAACAGAATTTAAATGTTGGTGCAGAGAGACCCAGTGGTCAGATGTTGCGCTACGAAACCAATTCCGGTTGGGCTTAACAGAAGCAATGAAAGATGAGATTGCCCGTGTCGAGCTTCCTCCATCTCTAGAGGACCTTATGCATCTTTCTGTTGCTATTGACCGACGCCTTCGCGAAAGGAAAGCGGAACGTGCTGTCACATTCCCACCTACTCCGTTCAAGAGAGCCAGGTCACCACCCAAGGATGTTCCTATGGAGCTTGGAGCAATCAAGGGACCTTTATCTTCCGCTGAAAAACAGCACCGCAGAGCTCAAAACCTCTGCCTGTACTGCTCAGCTCCTGACCATGTTGTCTCCAACTGTCCCTTTCTAAAGAGGAATTCTGAAGGTAAAGATGTCCACATTAATAAGCTTAATGCCTCTGGTTTTACTTCTAACCAATACATCTTTATTGCTCTTACCTTACAGTGGGAACAAGAAAAGATTACCCTTGACGCAATGGTCGACAGCGGTGCCTGTGGCAATTTCATAGACTCAAAGATTGTAGATTCCAATAAAATCCCCTGTGTGTTAAAGCAAATTCCTGTGTCACTCACTTTTATTGACGGTTCTACATCCTCCTCTGGTCCGGTTTCTCTTCAAACCTCCCCCCTTTTGGTTACCAGTGGTTCAGGTCACACGGAGACCCTTGCTTTTGACATAATCTCGTCACCGGTATTCCCAATAGTTTTAGGTCTACCATGGCTATCTCTACACCAGCCCACCCTCCAATGGGCAACCAGATCACTAACATTACAGTCCAAATTTTGTAAGGAATCTTGTTACTCCAGTTACTCTATCTCCTTCACGGAATCTCACCCTGCACAGCTCCCAGTACACCTACTTGACTTCACAGACGTCTTCAGTAAGACCAACGCAGACAAACTTCCCCCACACCGGATCTATGACTGTCCTATAGACCTCATTCCTGACAAACCTATCCCGACTGCGCGTATTTATCCGTTGTCACAACCAGAGCTTGGACATCTCAAGATTTACCTGGACGAAAATCTCAAGAAGGGCTTTATTAGACCTTCCACCTCCCAAGCAAGTGCTGCAATGTTTTTTGTTAAAAATAAAGACGGCTCACTCCGACCAATAATAGATTACAGATCTCTCAACAACATCACTGTGAAGAATAGATATCCTCTACCACTAATCCCAGAGCTTATTGAGCGTCTCCAGACATCCAAAATTTTCACTAAATTAGATCTCAGAGGTGCCTACAATCTGATAAGAATCCGCCCTGGGGATGAATGGAAGACTGACTTCAAGACTCGCTATGGACTATTTGAATACACTGTGATGCCGTTTGGCTTATGTAACGCCCCAGCCACGTTCCAGTGGTTCATTAATGATATCTTCCGAGATTTGCTTGACATTTGTGTCGTAGTCTATTTGGATGACATTCTAATTTATTCTGACACACCTGAGGAACATGCCAAGCACGTGCGCTGGGTCCTGGCTAGGCTCAGAACACACTCTCTATATGCAAAACTTGAGAAGTGTGTTTTCAGTCAATCCAGTATCTCTTTTCTCGGATAAATAATTACCCCAAAAGGTATTCAAATGGACTCTTCCAAAGTAGATTGCATTCTCTCCTGGCCGGTACCACATACAAGGAAGGCTTTACAAAGATTCCTTGGTTTTTCAAATTATTACAGAAAGTTCATTAAAAACTTTTCCGCTATTGTGAAACCACTCAATAGTTTAACTAGCAGTAAGACTCCTTTCTCTTGGTCAAAAGATGCTCAGAAATCCTTCGACATGCTCAAGGATAGTTACACCTCTGCTCCCATCCTTCAACTTCCCAATCCACTTTTCCACTTCACACTTGAAGTGGATGCCTCACATTTCGCCCTAGGCGCTGTTCTCTCCCAGCAACCAACCCTATCTGAGCCTCTACATCCTGTAGCTTTCTATTCCAGAACTTTATCTCCAGCAGAAAAGAATTATCCCGTTGGTGAAAAAGAGCTTCTCGCAATAAAGGATGCCCTGAGTAATTGGAGACATCTATTGGAAGGTTCTACCCACCCAATCACCATCCTTACAGACCATCGCAATTTGCAGCACTTGAGGGCCTGTAAGACATTGTCTGCTCGCCAAGTTAGGTGGAGTTTGTTCTTCGACAGATTCGACTTTGTCATCTCTTACCACCCCGGTTCTCAAAACCTTAAGGCGGACTCCCTGTCACGTATCTATGAAGACCAGACCTCAGAAGATCCTCCTCAATCCATTATCTCTTCCAACCGATTCGTTGGAGCCTCTGCTTCTTTCAAGCAATTACTTACTCAAACCTTTGCTAAAGAAAGTGCACAACTACCTAGAGGACTCACCAGACAGTCTGACGGTCTATATACCTTCAATAACAAGATTTAGGCTGACAGCGGAGGAGCGTGCGGTGGCCCTGACCTTTCATCGGCATGAAGTTGAGGGCCTGCCCGGCTTTGACTCAAGCCCGGAGCCTGTGTGCCAGGTAAGTATTTTTTTTAATATCAGGTGTGTAGCATGTGTGGGGGAGGGGGTGAAAGGGAATATGTGGCAAGTGTGTGGATCCTCCAACCTGTGAATGTTTTGTGTCATCCACAGATGTGCAGGAGGGTGCAGGGCCATCTGGCCTGACCGCACCAACCCCAGGACAGCAGCCTAATGAGGCCCCCCCAACAAGGCCGGAGTCTGCGGAGGAGGTTCAAGAGGAGGAGGAGAATCATGAGGAGGAGGAGAATCATGAGGAGGAGGAGTCCATGTCAGGCACTGGACGTTTGGTTTTTGAGGACTCTTCCCCTCTGGCTGGCAGCAGGCAACCCTCCCTAAGGGGGAGCCCCCCCTCCTCCCCCAACATGGCTCCCCTCACAAGGGCCTCCCCTTCTCCCCGGCCACAAGCATTAGCTGGAGGCAGGATTTTGTCCCAGAACACCAGGGTGTTGGCCGATCTCCTGCCCGCCACTCTGAGAAGGGACCAGGCCCTTCAGACCCGTCATCTGGGACAGGTCAGCCAGACATTGGTGCGGATGGAGGAGAGCCTGTCCTCCATCAAGGATACGCTGGGGAACCTGGACTCCCACTCCCGGGCTTTCACAACCTGCCTAAACGACCTGCAGACTACATCAGCAGGCGTTGGGCAGGATGTGAGGGCCCTTACCCAGGCTATCCAGGCCAACACGGCAACACTTGGTGCTGCCCTGGACAGAATAGCCGTGGCCTTGGAGGGCAGGCCGCCAGGTGGGCAGAGATCAGGGGCTGCTCCTCCTTCCCCGGTTTTACCCCTCCCCCATGAGTCTCCCCTGAGAAGCCGGGGCCGTGGCCGGGGGCGCCTCAGGCGTGGCTCACGCAAAGGTCATTAATTTATTTTTTCCCCTTTTTTATTTATTTTTATTTTTTTTGCTGGAACATTTTTGCTTTTGCAGGTAATTTCCCCGTAAGTCCCTCATTAGCATATTTGACTAGCAAATCAATGGTCTGTCTAGCGCACTTTTGCGCGGACGGATGCGCCAGTCTAACGAAATTACGCGGAACAAAAAAAAGTAGATTTTTTTGCGTATCTCGTTCTGGGGATGCCGTGCATCGAAACGCACGCGCACATTTCAAATTACGCACGCGCATCTCCTGTTGCGCAGGCGTAATCGCTCTGTGAATCTGGGCCAGATTGTATATTTTATAGATTACAAATAGTCACATGACTGCTGCAGGAATGCTCTGTTGTCAGTCATGATGCTGGAACCACTTTTCTTGACATGCATGAGTGTCACATGGGGTGGATAGCTGTGGCAGGGAGAAAGTTGGGAAGAGGAAGTGCTGGTCTTGAAAATGGAACATACACAAAGTGTTAACTAAGGCCGCATACACACGAGGAGACATGTCCGCTGAAACTGGTCCGCAGACCAGTTTCAGCGGACATGTTCGATCGTCTGTATGGCCTAGCGGACAGGTTTCCAGTGGACAAAAGTTTCTAAGCATGCTTAGAAACTTGTCCGCTGGAAACCTGTCCGTCGGACATGTCCGATGGTTAGTACGCCCAACCATCGGACCGAAATCCCGCGCATGCGTCGAATTGATTCGACGCATGCGTGAAAGCATTTAACTTCCGTGTTTGAGCACGTCCGTGTCTTCTACGTCACCGCGTTCTCTGTCTGCGGGGATTTTGGTCTGATGGTGTGTACACACATCAGACCAAAAGATCCCTTCAGACATGTCCGATGAAAACGGTCCGCGGACCGGTTTTATCGGACATGTCTCCTCGTGTGTACAGGGCCTCAGGCTATGGATCAGTTAGCATAATTTACTAAAACTGGAGCAAGAAGAATAGGAAGTAGCTCTTAATGGCAACCAGACACCTACTAAATTCAGCTTAAAAAGTGAAACTTTAAGGCTGGGTTCACATCTATGCGAATTGGATGTGGCTTTCACCGCATCCAATTTGCATTGCAGGAGAATGTGACCAGGACTCTATGAAGCCGGTTCACATGACTCTGGGGGGGCTGCGTAGCGCACTACACAGAAACTCTGTTTCAGGGCTGAATTCAGGCAAAGATTCTGCCCTGATTTGTCCCTGAAACGGAGAACAGGGACGGACAGCGTTACTATGCAATCTGCAGCCGTTTTAGGTGTGAACCAAACCTCAAAATTTGGTTGCCATGGACAGCTGCTCCAGGTTCTGGGTGCTGCAGTCTTAGTAATTCTCTTCAAAGTGTTGCAACTCTGAACAAAGAACTAATATGCACTGACAGGATCACCAGGTACTTATTCTCTGTTAATCACATTTTGAAACAAACAATCTGTTGGTTAAAGTACATTTTGGTGCAAATAGAGATAAAAAATGCATTTTTGGGTTAAAGGCAACTTCACTTTCTTAGGGGAAAAAAATATTATAGCATTTCCAATGCAACACAAGTGATATTGTAATTGAATGTTATTAAAAATTAAATTTCCTTTTATATCTGATGTGCTGTAATTTTCTGTAAAATGCAATATGGCTACCTGGAGGTGTTCTTTACACTGAAGGTGTACAGAATACCTCCTATAATGTAATTTCCCGTTTATGTGATTGGCTCACTGATTTTCCCAGAAGTCTGCACTAAGATACAAGTCAGATTCCAGGCATCCCCTGCAACAAAAATGTAATTGTTTGTGAAATACTCCCTGTAGGTACACATCTAAAGTGATGCACGCCCTGCAATTTCCCTCATTAGAGCCCTGCAGGTGCAGCAGCTGACTGGTAATAAAGACACCCATGTTAACATCACTGAGTACATGGACACAGACAAACATACATCTACAGTAAAACCTTGGATTGCGAGCATAATTTGTACCAGAAACATGCTTGTAATTCAAAGCACTTGTATAGCAAAGCGAATTTCCCCATAAAAAAATCATGTAAACTCAAATGATGTATTTCACAACCATTTATTCATAGGTTCTTTCATTTATTAGTCCATATAAAAAGATTGTAGCAATGTGACGAGGTTGTGTAACCATAAAATGTCCATCCACAAATGGAAGCCTCCACAAGGCGATTAGAAGAAAAATCCAGCAGGAGCTCCAGAGTATAAAAGAGAAGAAGGGCTCCTCTAAAGCCCCATACACATGATCAGAATTTTCAATGGAAAAAGTCAGATGGACTTTTTCCATCGGAAAATCCGACCGTGTGTATGCCCCATCAGAGTAATTCCATCAGAGTTTACATAGAGAACATGTTTTATTTTACTCCGATGGAATTCCGATGTAAATTTGGTCGGACAAAGGTCCGATCGTGTGTACACGGCATAAGTGTTGCAATATGTTGCTAAATGTTGTACCTTCATTAAATGTAACCATATTGCTACACATAAGCCCCATACACACGGTCACACTTTTTGCCAACCAACTTCAAAATCTGCTAGTTTTCAAATTTGTCTAACCGTGTGTACGCTCCCTCAGACCAACTTTTTCGGGTTTCACCCGACAAAAAGTTAGGTCTGCGAACGGACCAACTTTTCGGCAACAAAAGTCTGATGGTGCCTTGTGTGACCGTGTGTACAGCAAGCCAACCAACTTTTGTACAAAGTGAAAATACGCATGCTCAGAACCAATGTTAAAATCAACCAACAATAGCAGAAGTTAACCAAAGAGTGGCGATAAAGAGCAGAAAAGAGCAGAAAAACCACGTGATGATGGAAAAGTTTTACAAAAGTTTGCAGAAAAGTCTGACTGTGTGTATGCTATGGGTGTGACCGGACAAATCAATTAGGACAAAAATTCAAGGGAAAGTTTGTTGGAAGTCTGACTGTGTGTACGAGCTTTTAGAGGCGCCTCTCTTCTCTTTTATACTCAGTTGTGACATGACAAGACATCGCTTGTATATCAAGTAAACATGTATAAAAAAATTGGCTTGTCTTGTAAAACCATCTCAAACCGAGTTACTCTCAAACCAAGGTTTTACTGTATTTCTTCAAAATAATAAAAGGTAGGAATCTGCACAAAGTTTGTTAAAATCCTTGCAATGTACATATATCATCCAGAGGGGAATGTTTTTTTCTCAACAAGAGTGGAGCTACTCTTTAATGACTCTTTTCAGTGTGGTTCTAGGACTTTTGTGTTTGACTTTTGTTAAGTGTGCAAAAAGGCCTCTGAGATTTTGCAGCAAATTGGAGCTATAATTCTGCACCAGAGCTGCTCCAATATTGAATAACTATTTTTTTTACAAAAGCATTTCTTTTAGGAAGCATTATTACTATTGTTCGTGAAGTCAGTAATTGATTTTCTTTATTTAGAATGAAAGAATATTTGAGGATTTTTAATGGCTTTTAAAACAAAACGTTGCCACTTTTTACTATTACAGAATATGTTTAAAAAAACAATGGGCCAGATTCACAGAGCCATTACTCCGGTCTATCTCCTGTTAGACCGGAGTACTTTCAAATTACGTGCGTCGTATCATTAGTTTAAATCCTCAAACCATGATTCGACGGCTTCGGGCTTCGATCCGACAGGCTTACGTCTTCGTACGCCTTCGGATCTACGCTGCAATCTTTTTGTGGCTGCTGGGTGGAGTTCGGGTCGTATGCAAATTAGCTTTTTCCGGCGATCCACGAAGTTATGATCGTCCTTCGCAATCTCTTACGGCATCTGTACAGTAGGTGACTGGGATATTGTGTCAATCTCGCTCCCTTTCTCGGCGAGATTGAGCACTTGCGAGCCCCATCGCGAGAGCCAGCGCCGAGCTGGCTTGCCGCGATGGAGACAAAGCCGTCATAGAAGCGACGGGGATCCAACGTGGATTCCCGCCAATTCTACACGTGGGCGGAGTTTGTTATGAATCCTGAAGGAGAAATCCCCGCCGGATTAAAAAAAAATCCGACATGGGTTCCCCCCTCAGGAGCATAACGGGCCCTTAGGTCTGTTATGGGTTGTAAGGAGACCCCCTACGCCGAAAAAACGGCGTGGGGGTCCCCCCACAATCCATAACAGACCGGTATCCAAAGCACGCCGGCCGGCCGGTCAGGAAGGGAGTGGGGGCGAGCGAGCGCCCCCCCCCCTCCTGAGCCGTACCGGGCAGCATGCCCTCAACATGGGGGGGTTAGGTGCTCTGGGGCAGGGGGCGCACTGCGGCCCCCCACCCCAGAGCACCCTGTCCCCATGTTGATGAGGACAGGGCCCCTTCCCGACAACCCTGGTCGTTGGTTGTCGGGGTATGCGGGCGGGAGGCTTATCGGAATCTGGAAGCCCCCTTTAATAAGGGGGCCCCCAGATACCGGCCCCCCACCCTAAGTGAATGAGTATGGGGTACATTGTACCCCTACCCATTCACCTGCAAATAAAAAGTGTAAACACAAATAAACCACACAGGGTATTGAAATATTTTATTAGTTGGCCGCCGGGGGGGGGGGGTGTGTATGATCGCTTTTATAAAAGCGCCCCCCTCAGGCGGGCTTCTGTGGGGGGTGGGTGCCGCCGTCTGGTTCTCTTCCGCCGCCGGGGGGGGCGCTTTGATAAAAGCGCCCACCACCCGGCGGGCTTCTTTCGACGTCTTCGGCGGCTGGGGGGTCTTCTCCCACTCTCCGGGGTCTTCTCCTGCTCTCCGGGGTCTTCTCCTGCTCTCCGGGGGTCTTCTCCGCTCTCCGGGGGTCTTCTCCGCTCTCCGGGGGTCTTCTTCTTCTTCAGGACTCGCCGCCGCTAACTTTGTGTGTTAGCTCAATTACTAGCGGCGGCGAGCCCCCTCTTCTGTGACGTCGTCTTCTTCTTCCTCTTCTGTTCTCCAGATGTTGACGCGACGCTTCCTTCCGCTGTTATGCCGGGCGCGCGGCTCGCAGCGAATTATATAGGCCTGTCTTGTGACGTCGCAGTCCCATCATGCTCCGGTAGGTACCACGTGCTACCTACCACGTGGTACCTACCGGAGCATGATGGGACTGCGACGTCACAAGACAGGGCTATATAATTCGCTGCGAGCCGCGCACCCGGCATAACAGCGGAAGGAAGCGTCGCGTCAACATCTGGAGAACAGAAGAAGAAGAAGAAGACGACGACGTCACAGAAGAGGGGGCTCGTGAAGAAGAAGAAGACCCCCGGAGAGCGGAGAAGACCCCCGGAGAGCGGAGAAGACCCCCGGAGAGCAGGAGAAGACCCCGGAGAGTGGGAGAAGACCCCCCAGCCGCCGAAGACGTCGAAAGAAGCCCGGCGGGTGGTGGGCGCTTTTATCAAAGCGCCCCCCCCGGCGGCGGAAGAGAACCAGACGGCGGCACCCACCCCCCACAGAAGCCCGCCGGAGGGGGGCGCTTTTATAAAAGCGATCATACACACCCCCCCGGCGGCCAACTAATAAAATATTTCAATACCCTGTGTGGTTTATTTGTGTTTACACTTTTTATTTGCAGGTGAATGGGTAGGGGTACAATGTACCCCATACTCATTCACTTAGGGTGGGGGGCCGGTATCTGGGGGCCCCCTTATTAAAGGGGGCTTCCAGATTCCGATAAGCCTCCCGCCCGCATACCCTGACAACCAACGGCCAGGGTTGTCGGGAAGGGGCCCTGTCCTCATCAACATGGGGACAGGGTGCTCTGGGGTGGGGGGCCGCAGTGCGCCCCCTGCCCCAGAGCACCTAACCCCCCCATGTTGAGGGCATGCTGCCCGGTACGGCTCAGGAGGGGGGGGGGGCGCTCGCTCGCCCCCACTCCCTTCCTGACCGGCCGGCCGGCGTGCTTTGGATACGGGTCTGTTATGGATTGTGGGGGGACCCCCACGCCATTTTTTCGGCGTAGGGGGTCTCCTTACAACCCATAACAGACCTAAGGGCCCGTTATGCTCCTGAGGGGGGAACCCATGCCAGATTTTTTTTAATCCGGCAGGGATTTCTCCTTCAGGATTCATAACAAACTCCGCCCACGTGTAGAATTGGCGGGAATCCACGTCGGATCCCCGTCGCTTCTATGACGCACTCGCTGGAATGTGCTTTTACTATTCCAGCGAGTGCGAGATATCGGCAGCCTGTCGCCGAGATTCAGCGCGATGCTGTCGTGCTAAAAACACATTCTCGGCGGCAGGCACTGTAGTCATCTTTTTGCTGCGTAAAGTTACACCAGCTATTAGCTGGTCTATAGTTAGACGGCCCATGTTAAGTATAGCCGTCGTTCTCGCGTCGAATTTCAATTTTTTTTTTTTTTTTTGCGTAAGTCGTCCGGGAATAGGAATGTACGTAAACGACGCTACTCAAAAAAAATGACGTAACAACGTTATTTCGCGCAATGCATGGCGGGAAATTTCTGAACTGAGCATGCGCAGTTCGATCGCCGTGGGGACGCGCCTAATTTAAATGCTTCACGCCCCCTAATCGCGTATTTCGATTCCGCCGCGAGAAATACACTACGCCGCCGTACCTTACGGCCCGAAATCTACCTGAATTCGTCTTAGAGCCAGGTAAAATACGGCGGCGTAGTGTATCTCTGATACTCTGCGCCAGGGCAATGGTACCTGAATCTGGCCCAAAAAACCTATTGGACATGAATTGTAAAAAGTCAGTTTTATATTTTATAGTGAATGAATGAGAAATATTGAAGGGAAATCATTTCTTTATGACCACTTTGAGAGGTTAAATGGACAGCACTAGCCTGATTCATTATTCAGATAAAACATGTTTTTGGGAAAAGTGACACTAAAGGATCGATTTTTTATTTTCTTTAAATAACAAACATGTCATATTTCCCTCCACTGGGCAGCTCATTTTTCACTGAACATCCTCTTCTGGGGTCCCTCGGCAGCTCTTGCGGCTCCTCCCTCCATAAGATAACCCCCTTGGAGAAGCGCTCTCCCAAGGGGATTACCTTGCAGGCGCGCTCCTGAGTCATACACTCGGAGTCCATAGACGCTGAGTGTATGACTTGGCGCTGCCCCCCGATGCCCGCATCATTGGATTGGATTGACAGCAGTGGGAGCCAATGGCTGCACTGCTATCAATCTAAACTTGGGATCCTCAAACTACGGCCCTCCAGCTGTGTCAGAACTACAAGTCCCATGAGGCATTGTAAAACTCTGACATTCACAGACATGACTAGGGCATGATGGGAATTGTAGTTCCTGAACAGCTGGAAGGGCCGTAGTTTGAGGACCCATGATCTAAACAATCAAAGCCAGGACTCCGTGGAGAGGAGGAAGGAGATGAACGGGCTCAGGTAAGTAAAATGGGGGGCATAGGATGCATTAAGGTGAAAAAACACAAACATTTACAACCCCTATAATGTCTAGAATAAATTAATCTGTCACATGTAGCAAGGCCACAGTGTTGTAGAAGTGATTAAAGCAATGCCTTTTTTCTTTTTTTCTTTTAATAAAGTAATATATAATAACAATAAACATTACAACTAAAGAAGTTGTAATTGTAAATACATGTGCAGCATAAGAAGCAATGTTTGTACAGCTTTACAACTGTTCTCTATTGTTTAATTAATCTTTTGTTTAGAGAGTTTATCTGAAATAGTTTTTTTTTTTTTTTTAATAACATACATTAATATATATTGGCAAATTGATTGTCTGGTGCATCCATTCCTCTAGTTTGTGTGACTGTTCTGAAAAGATTTATTTTTTACTAACATAAAGAGAGAAAATTAATGCTACTAAACTTAACTTCAAATTAATATAAATGGTTGAGATATACAATGCCTTGAAAAATTATTTATACCCCTTTCCATGTTTTGTCATGTTAGAACCAAAAATGTAAATGTATTTTATTGGTATTTTATGTGATTGGCCAACACAAAGTGGCACACAATTGTGAAGTGAAAGTAAAATGATAAATGGTTTTCAACATATTTTATCAATAAATATGTAAAATAATCTCAGTATAAAAACAGCTGTTCTGTGAAGCCATCAGAGGTTTGTTAGAGAACCTTAGTGAACAAGTAGCATCATGAAGGCCAAATAACACACCTGAGCCGCCGTACACACGGCTGAGGTTCTCGCTGAAAACCAGCGAGAACCTCGCTGGAATGCACATTCCAGCGAGGACCTCGGCCGTGTGTACGGTCTCGGCGAGCTTTCCATCGGGAAGCCCGTCGACCAGAAATAGAGAGCACGCTCTCTATTTCCTCGACGGCCCGCCCGGAAGAATGGCTGGTTGCCATTCCCGACGGGCGGGTCACCGATTTCGACGGCCGGCAGGGAACCTCGACGGGCGGAACGATGTGTTCTGCCCGTCGAGATTCCCTGCCGTGTGTACGTGGCCTGAGAGATCAAGGATAAAGTTGTGTAGAAGTTTAAGGGTTAGGTTAAAAAAAAATATCCCAAGCTTTTAACATCTCACGAAGCACTGTTCAATCCATCATCCCAAAATGGAAAGCGTATGGCACAACTGCAAACCTACCAAGACATAGCCGTCCACCTAAACTGACAGGCCAGACAGGGAGAGAATTAATCAGAGAAGCAGCCAAGAGTCTCATGGTAACTCTGGAGGAGCTGCAGAAGATCCACATCTCAGGTGGGAGAATCTGTCCACAGAACAACTATTAGTCGTGCACTCCACTAATCTGCCCTTTATGGAAGAGTGGCAAGAAGAAAGCCATAATAAGTGCTGTTTGCAAGAAGCCATATGGGGGAGCCAGCAAACATGTGCAAGAAGCTTCTGACAGAACACCTTTGGGATGAATTAGAGTGCAGACTGCGAGACAGGCCTTCTCATCCAACATCAGTGCCTGACCTCACAAACGCTCTTCTGAAAGAATGGTCAAACATTCCCATAGACACACTCTTAAACCTTGTGGACAGCCTTTTCAGAAGAGTTGAAACTCCTATAGCTGCAAAGGGTGGACCAACTCAATATTGAACCCTACGGACTAAGACTGGAATGCAATTAAAGTTCTTGTATGTGTAAAGGCAGATGTTTCAATACTTTCTGTAATACAATGTATCTTGAGTTTTATTTCATTTTTTGTCTTTTGTAAAGGATGTTATGTGTTGACTGTCACATGGGAAAACAGATGTGTTTAAACAAAGTAAGATTAACCACTTGTCCTCTGCCCACCGTCAAATGACGGCGGGCCGAGGACTCCATTATCCTGACATCACGTCATATGACGTGATGTCCCTTTAAAGCCGTGGGCGGGCGCGCGCGCGCCGCCGCTCTGCGGGGATCCCGTGCGAGTGCCCGGCGGCAACGATCGCTGCCGGACACACGCGATTGCTCAGTAACTGAGCGGGGACATGCAGCTCTGTATGTAAACACAGAGCTGCACGTCCCTGTCAGGGAGAGAGGAGATCGATTGTGTCCCTTGTACATAGGGACACAATCGGTCACCTCCCCCAGTCACCCCCCCCCACAGTTAGAACACTCATAGGACACACATTCAACCCCTTCCCCGCCCCCTAGTGGTTAACCCCTTCACTGCCAGTCACATTTATACAGTAATCAATGCATATTTATAGCATTGTTCACTGTATAAATGTAAATGGTCCCAAAAATGTCAGAAAAATGTCCGAAGTGTCCGCCATAACGTCGCAGTCCCAATAAAAAAAACGCAGATCGCCGCCATTAATAGTAAAAAAAAAAAAAAAAAAAAATGCCATAAACTATCCCCTATTTTGTAAACACTATAAATTTTGCGCAAACCAATCGATAAACGCTTATTGCATTTTTTTTTTTTTTTTACCAAAAATATGTAGAAGAATACGTATCGGTCTAAAAAAAAAAAAATTATATATTTTTTGGGTTATTTATTATAGCAAAAAGTAAAAAATATAGAATTTTTTTAAAAATGGTCGCTCTATTTTTGTTTATAGCGCAAAAAATAAAAACCGCAGAGGTGATCAAATACCACCAAAAGAAAGCTCTATTTGTGGGAAAAAAAGGACGCCAATTTTGTTTGGGAGCCACGTCGCACGACCGCGCAATTGTCAGTTAAAGCGACGCAGTGCCGGAAGCTTAAATTTTGTCTGGGTAGGAAGGGGGAGTAGGTGCACAGTAGGCAAGTGGTTAAAAGCCCTTTCCCACTGGGACATTGTGGGCGCCAGCGGGAACGGGCCGCTATTTTTAGCGGCGCTTTATCGTCGTTTTTGTGGCGCTATTCGGCTGCTAGCGAGGCGCTTTTAACCCACACTAGCAGCCAAGAAAGGGTTAAAGCCGCCTGCAAAGCGCCGCTGCAGCGGCACTTTGCCGGCAGTTTGGCAGCACTGCCCATTAATCTTACATTGGCGAGACTGGGGTGGCTCTTTCTGGGTGCTTTGCAGGCGCTATTTTTAGCGTTATAGTGCCTGCAAAGCGCCTCAGTGTGAAAGGGGTCTTAAAGAGGAGTTCCAGCTTGTACAGTAAATAAATAAAAGTCAACAGCTACAAATACTGTAGTTGCTGACTTTCAATATAAGGACGCTTGAATCTGATCTGAGTTGTTTTGTGGTTGTGAGGCAGTACAGATAGTTCTCAGCAGTAATACTATATGAGGCTAATTTTCTCTTGTTACTTGAATTCATGTACATAGACTGTGTAGGCAAAAGGGATTTGGAAGTACAGTATAACATTGATGCTAACAACAATGCCGTAAGCCTAGTATTTGCTAGGTTACACAAAGAAGGAATTATAAATCTTGACTAGTTCATCTCTTTTTGTAATTATAATGTCTGCACAGACATCTTTTTAAATTCACTGGAATAAAAAATGATACAATTGTAAGAATTCTTATGAAGCAATTAAGCTACAAATGCTAATCCAATGCAGGTGGAGATAACACGCTGGGAATAAGCAGAGAAAAGAAGAAACAGAGAGGGCTGAAGATAAATCAAAACATTTAAATAAATACTGTGATATAATGGTAGAAAATACTGACTACTGCTCAGAAAGCACAGTTTAATAGGAACAAGAAATCAGTAAAAAAAATATACCTTTTATATTTTCTGATTATAAGCAGTAGAGCACTTCTATATAGCGTAGACACCCTTTGTTCTTCTCACCTCAAAGGAGTCTATCAGAGGAAAATCTGCAGATCAGCATCTACTGTAGGATACTACTAAAACTCTTGGACTGGCATAACAACTAGGGAACTAGCATTTTCAGTAGAACAAGCTGGCATTGTCAGCCTTCATGTTTGTCTCAGAACAAGTTACTTTTATGTGACAACAGCATCCACCACCAAGTGATAATAATAAATAAAAAATTCTCCCAGGGGCATAGTGACTAATAACTAATACACTTGACCTATAAAGTAGGCCTGTTAACATTTATTAAGGAACAAACCATTTGAAAAGATTTGAAAAGAAGTGAGAAAAATTACCCCTAGGGGCTTTGAGTTGCAGCAAATGGTGTAAAAAAAAGGTACAATGGAGTATAAAAATATAAATGTATTAAATATAAAAGTTCAAAAAAGTGTCTGATGCAACAGGACTCAGGATATGAGCTTGATAGTACTTATATTACAAAAATGAACATTTGAGAACAAATCATTTAAGAAACAATGACATCTATACATAAAACAGTACTGAATCATGTGCGCTGTATAGGCAAAATAAACTCCTACGCGTTTCGACCTAAAAGTATTGACGGTCTTCTTCAGGGAGTGGTATAATTTGCACACCCATAGTTTCTATAGGAGAAAAACACACGCCAGTCACTGCATAGAATAGGTGTTAGTGTTGGGACATATAAGACCAAGCCTAAAAATCCAAGGCCAGGGTGTTATTGGTCCCGACAACTTGACTGTCATATAGACAATATAGAAGAGCATATGGATAGCCGCCACTTACCTGGTAATGTACTGGGAGACAAGCCCGAACCATTGCCTATGGAGATTTTTAGGTACCATAATTTGTCGTCATTCCACGAGTAAGTGTAATTATAAAGCGTGACATGTTTGGCAGTGGCGTAGCGTGGGGGAGGCCAGGGGGGAGGTCGCCCCAGGGGCAAAATTTAGAGGGGCGCAGGTGGCAGGTTACCTGCAGCTCTTTTCCTGTGCTGTGCAGTCTAGGAGAGGGTGAGCTCTTCCGCTTTGCTATGGGGAAGAAGTTGCGGTGCAGTCCTGGCTTAGGCTCCAGCGGTGACACTGACACAGCTGACACAGCTGACACAGCAGTGAGTAAATGAACGCTGAAAAACACCCATGATGATCCCAGGGATTGTGACCGTGCGGAGACTGGGGGGAAGGAGGAGGGCAGGCAACTCACAAGGCATCCTCTCAATTACACGCCACTCCCCACACACAAGGTCCACGTGCGACATGCTGTCCGTCCACTTAGCCCGCCCCACAGCCCGGACTTCCGAACACCGCCGCTTCATCTGAGTCCTGCATGTGTCTGTCAGTGTGCTGCTACGCCTTCCCGGCACTCTGACCCTGCAACGACCACCCAAGACTGGAGGAAACCAGGGCCAGGAGGAAGAGGATAAGGCATCGTCCACACAGATAGAAGGATGGCAGCTGGAGGGGGGCTGGTGCTGAGCTCTGAACTGAAATCTGTGGGAAAGAGAGCTTTGATTTTGAGGGGGAGATGTACACACCGCACCCCCCTCAACCCTGCACGTTACACACAGCGCACCCCCCTCAACCCTGCAGGCCGCACACAGCGCACTCCCCTTAACCCTGCAAGCCACACACAGTGCACCCCCTCATCCCTGCAAGCCACACACAGCGCATTCATCTCAACCCTGCAAGCCACACATAGCGCACCCCCTCATCCCTGCAAGCCACACACAGTGCACCTCTGAACCCTGCATTGCTTACAAAGCGCATCACTCAGCCTTGCACTCCATACACAGCGCACCCTTCAACCCTTTTTGATAATAATTAGTTATATTTCTTATTTTCTGTCTAATGGTGGGTCCCGTCACTTCTGCAGTCTGTGGTGTGCAGGCAGTGAGATGATGTGCTGTAACCTTAAGCAACAAATCAGTGGGTTGTAATGATGTGTTGTAACCTCTAGCAACCAATCAGTGAACCGTAATGATGTGCTGCAATGTCTAGTAAACAATCAGTAAACAGTCATGATCTGCTGTAATCTCTAGCAAGCAATCAGTGCGCTATAATATCTTGCAGTAACCTCTAGCAATCAATCAGTTTGTAGTAATGATGTGCAGTAACCTCTAGCAAATAACGGGTAAGCGGTAATTATGTGCAGTATCGTCTAGCAACTAATCAGTGAGAAATAATAATGTGTGTAGTGGACAGTATAGGAATCAGGTAGGTCAGTGCAGTGGTCAGTATAGGAATCAGGTAGGTCAGTGTAGTGGTCAGTATAGTAATCAGGTAGGTCAGTGTAGTGGTCAGTATAGGAATCAGGTAGGTCAGTGTAGTGGTTAGTATAGGAATCAGATAAGTCAGTTTAGTGGTGAGTGTAGGAATCAGGCAGGTCAGTATAGGAATCAGGTAGGTTACTATAGTGGTCAGGTAGGTCGGTGTAGGAATCAGGTTGATCAGTACTACTGTACTAGCAAAAGGGACTCAGAGAGTGCTAAAGGTCTGCGTGTTAGGGGGCGCAAATCTCTTGCCCTTCCCCAGGCGCTGACAACCCATGCTACACCACTGATGTTTGGTATCTATTTACTCAACCTAACATCAAATTGGACTAACTTTACTGTTTCAGTTTTTTTTTTAATTCATGAAAGTGTCCTTTTTTCCAAAAAGTTGCGTTTTAAAAAACTGCTGCACAAATACTGTGTAACATTAAATATTGCAACAATTGCCATTTTATTCTCTAGTCTCTCTGCTAAAAAATATACATACTGTTTGGGGGTTCTAAGTAATTTTCTAAAAAAATACAGATTTTAACTTGTAAACACCAAATAGCAAAAATAGGCTTAGGTATACAAGGGTTAAACAAATATATAATCAATATAATCAATGTACCCTTTGTCAATATAGTGATGACTTTGAATGAATTCTTAGAACAACCCCACATACATATCACAGACCAAAAATCTTTTCATATTCATGTGTAAAGTACACCAATGCTCTTAAAAATAAAGTGCTACCTTCCTATACAATAAGCAAATATTATAGATCAATTAGAAAAAATAGGACTAGAAAGTGCATAGATTTAAGAAAAAACATAAAGCCCTAGATCAGGGGTGTCAAACTGGCGGCCCTCCAGCTGTTCCGAAACTACAAGTCCCATCATGCCTCTGCCTGTGGGAGTCATGCTTGTAACTGTTAGCCTTGCAATGCCTCATGGGACTTGTAGTTTTGCAACAGCTGGAGGGCCGCCTGTTTGACACCCCTGCCCTAGATGACCTGCAGTGCAAATATATGCCAAAATGCAAGACAAGAATACTTAGCTACAGCGTATAGGAAAAATTGCTAAAGACACATACTCATGAGATGTATATGGTTATTCATCAGTAATTAAGACAGCACTTGGGGATCAGTCTCCTGGCATATGGTTATCAAGTCTTGGTGTACTACATGTTGCTTTCTTAGCCTCCCTCAATTGTGGCCTGTCTTACACTCCAATGGAGTCTCCAATTCATAAATGTGTCATGCTTTTTTGGCATATACAGTATGTGAGTTTGGTTTTCAATATCTTTGTTGATTGCACCTGTGCAGTAAATGTACCTCTTGGGACACAGGATCAGGAAGTATTTTAGGTGGATTGGGTCCAATAAAAATGTTTACGAAGTAGAAGGAGAGATGCAAGCTACATCACACATGTGTATTAAAGGTTTGCCCCCTCAGAATGGCCAGAATTTGACCATAACAGATGAGAATAAGAACTGTTGCATGTAAGTGCAGGTATATCTAGGGACCTGCACTTTTTTTTTTTTTAACAATCGGGCAGAATAACAGAAACGTAAAGAAAAAGAAGGAACTAGCACCTTGTGTGCCTAATTGATGTTGTTGTTGTTGTTCGGGACTAAAGGCGGCCATACACGGTTTGAATTTAGAAAAAAATTATTTCGTAAATCGTATGAATGAATTTTCGTACGAATTTCGCACCGTTGGTGGGCTGCAGCAACAGCCGATTTTCGTGCGGCAAACAAATTTGAGAAATCCGACATGTTGGACATTTTTTGAAAAACAAAAGATTTTCTGATCAATGATGGGAGAATCGTGCGAGAAATGTAATAGAGGACGAATATTCCCGGAGAGAAAAGAATATTCCCGGAGAGAAACGAATATTCCCGGCAACATGAAGGTTTTGTCGGCCGAATTTCGAAAATCAATGAAAATAAAATTTGTTCGAAATTTGACCGTGTATGGCCTGCTTAAGTATAGTAAGCTAATAGTACTATATTTTAGTTTTGAGTTGTACTGTTACCATTAGTGTTGATGAGCTTTATATGCCTTATACCATTCTATATATGAATGCCATTGGGGGTGAAAGTCTGCGTATCTTCCTTCTATGGATACTAACATGCTTTCATTTGTGTAATGTAACGATAACGTTCGGGTGACTTCATCTATTCCAGGAGTCACAGATGAACCTCCATAGTCTAAGTATTACCAGTTTGGTGGCTAGGAACAAGTGGGTGGTGAACTTCCTAAGAGGGGGTGGGACTTCTTCAATGCCCAAATTTAGAATGACTAGAGATGGAGAGGGTTGTATATGTAAGCCTGTGACCTGTTGGAGAATTAAGAATATGGTGGTCCAAAATTTGGCCAGTTTCCCACATGCCCACAAAATATGGAATAGGGTACCCGTTGGAGAACAGTGTCTCCAACACAATGGAGATGTTTTGGGGTCAAATTTGGGGATCCTGAATGGTGTAAGGTACCATCTTTGTGTGACTTTATGTGAGAGTTTCCAGAGATTGGCGCTTTTGGTGGCTGAGTGGGTATATTGCAGTGCTTTGATCCACTGTTCGCCTGAGGTAGAAGCTTCCAAATCCCTTTCCCAGGCCAACAAGGAATTCGATTTTTCAAATATTGATTTGTTAATAAGAAAATTGTAGAACAGTGATATACCTTTTCCACGACTTTCGATTGAGGTGAGGAAGATATGTATTTTCCAGAACAATTCGTAGGGTCTATATTGTCTACTTTTAAGGTACGATGTTACTCTGATGTAGTTGAATTGTTCAGAACCTGGAAGGTTACATTTTTAATGAGGCCCCATAGTGGAGTAGGTTGGTTTGGGAACCATCCTCTAATCTGTGCTAACACTGCAGCCATATGATAATCAGAGAAAACCGGTATGCCCACTCCCCCCGCCTTCTTCAGTTTGCTAAGTTTGGAGAAAGCACTACTTGCTTTTTTGCCATCCCATAGGAAGCCAGAGAGTGTACTTTGTAGGTTACAAAGAAACTTTTTGGGGATTGGTATAGGGACTGTCCTAAATACATATAATATTTGAGGCAATATCTGCATTTTGAAAGCTTCCAATTTTCCTGTCCATAATAGTATATGTTTGCTCAGAAAACAGAAACGCCAGCTCAAAGTGAGAGTTATGCTGGCGTATCACTGATACTCCAGCCTAACTCTACCTGAATCTGGCCCATAATATTTAAGGCAATATCTGCATTTTGAAAGCTTACCATTTTCCTGTCCATGATAGTATATGTTTGCTAATTTTTTTCATTCCTTCTTTTACTTTACCCTCTAGTGGCAGATAGTTGGCTTTGAATAGTTGCTCAGGATAGGAGGTGAGGCGAATCCCTAAGGCCTCGTACACACGATCGGACATATCCGATGAAAACGGTCCGCGGACCATTTCCATCGGATATGTCCGATCTGGAGTTTGATCCGATGGCGTGTACACACCATCGGATCAAATTCCCCGCCGGCGGACGGTGCGGTGACGTGGCGGTGACGTTGACGCCGCCACGTCACCGCACCAGGAAGTAAAACACTTCCGCGCATGCGCCGAATCCATTCGGCGGCGGCGCGGCGGCGGTGCGGGACGACATGTCTGCTGGTAAGTGTACTAACCAGCAGACATGTCGGGCGGACGGATTCCACCCGATAGATTTCAAAGCATGCTTTGAAATCTGTCGGGTGGACAAATCTGTCCGCTAGCCCATACACACGATCGGAGATGTCTGCTGAAACGGTCCATCGGACCGTTTTCAGCGGACATATCCCCTCGTGTGTACGAGGCCTTAGTAGTCAATTGCATAGCCATTTTATACATATGAGAATTTGGCTTTGCATGAGCATTTTATCTTGATGGGTCACCTCTAGGTCTAGAATATAATAAGATACCTTTCCATATTTTTGGAGTACGCACGATACTCTATCCAAGGAAGTCACCGGATTTGTGAGCATTGGTATTACATCATCAGCAAAAAGGCTGATGACGTGTTTTCTGTTATTAACCACTTGAGGCCCGCGCTACCGTCGGATGACGGCAACAGCGCGGGCCTGAAAATCCAACATGCCGTCATTTGACGGCATGTCATTCTGGCTTTCCCAGCGCGCGCTGTACAGCGCGCTGCGGGAAAGCCCTGTGTTGTCCGTGTCCCTTGGACACGGCCAATCACAGATCGCGGCAAACGGCCAATCAGAGCGGCCGTTTGTGATGCGATCTGTGGGCCAATGAGAGATGATCTCTCATAGATCATCTCTCATTGCCGGCTCACACAGAGACAATGTCCTGTCTCTGGAAGGGAGGAGCCCGATCTGTGTTCCTTCCTACATAGGGACACAGATCGGTCACCCCCCCAGTCACCCCCCCCTCCCCCTACAGTTAGAACACACCTAGCATACACATTTAACCCCTTCCTCACCCCTAGTGTTAACCCCTTCAATGCCAGTCACATTTATACTGTAATTAGTGCATATTTATAGCACTGATCGCAGAATAAATGTGAATGGCGCCAAAAATGTGTCAAAAGTGTCCGATGTGTCCGCTATAACGTCGCAGTACCAATAAAAATCGCAGATCGCCGCCATTTCTAGTAAAAAAAAAATAATAAAAAATAATAATTCTCTCCCCTATTTTGTAAGCGCTATAACTTTTGCGCAAACCAGTCGCTTATTGCGATTTTTTTTTTTTTTTTACCAAAAATATGTAGAAGAATACGTATCGCCCTAAACTGAGAAAAAAAAAATGTTTTTTTTTTTTTTAATTGGGATATTTATTATAGCAACAAGTAAAAAATATTGTATTTTTCTTCAAAATTGTCGCTCTTTTTTGTTTATAGCACAAAAAATAAAAATCGCACAGGCGATCAAATACCACCAAAAGAAAGCTCTACTTGTGGGGGAAAAAGGATGTAAATTTTGTTTGGGAGCCACGTCGCACGACCGCCCAATTGTCAGTTAAAGCGACGCAGTGCCGGAAGCTGAAATTTTACCTGGGCAGGAGGGGGGTGTAAGTGCCCAGTAAGCAAGTGGTTAATTATGAAACCTTGTATTTCAGGTATTTGTCTGATACATGCAGCCAATGGCAACATTAGGAGATTAAAAATGAGAGGAGACAGCGGGCACCCCTGTCTCGTACCATTTGTAATTCCAAAGGGTTTGGACAGTATCCCTGATGGGAATGTGTACAGGGCCAAAATGTCAGAAAGCAAGTGATCAGTGAATCCAAATGTTTCTAATGTATGTTTAAAGTATAACCAGTGTACTCTGTCAAACGACTTTTCCACATCCAAAGCTAGGAGCAGAGGAGGCGTTTGAGTTTCCCTAGCGATATGAGTCAGGCCCCGTACACACGACCGAGCTTCTCGGCAGAATCCAGCGAGAAGCTTCCGACGAGCGTCCCGTCGGGAAGCTCGTCGAGCCAAAAAAGAGAGCACGCTCTCTTTTTCCTTGTTGTTCAATGAGGACTTTGGCTCGACGAGCTTTTCCGACCGCTCATGTGGAACCTCGTCGGGCGGAACGATGGGTTTTGCCCGACGAGGTTCTCGGACGTGTGTACGCGGCCTAATATTGATCAGGCATCTGGTGGCATCCAATGACTGTCTACCTTTTGTTAATCCCGATTGGTCAGGATTGATTAGGGTGGGTAAAATATTAACTAGTCTTAGAGCTATCATCTTGGCATAGATCTTGAGGTCATTGTTCTATAGTGAAATAGGCCTAAAATTTTGAGGTACATCCGGTGTCTTCCCAGGTTTAGGCAACGTAACTATTAATGCTTCCAAAATTCCGGGTGGAAAAGAGGCAGAGGCAGCTGCAGAGTCAAATACTTTGAGGAGATACGGTCCTAGAGTTGTTTGAAAGGCTTTATAATAGTCTCCTATGAGTACGTCTGATTGTGGGGATTTATTGCTTGGGAGAGTCTTTATGACTTGTAGTATTTCTGCCAGTGAGAAGGGGAGTTTAATTAATAGAGTTGTGCTTGGGACAGATTAGGTAATTTAATGTTAGATAAGAAACCTTCTATATCTATCAGGGATGGTTGGTATATTGTGTCATCTTGATTTAGCTTATAAAGGGAGCTGTAATAGTCACTGAACACATCAGCGATTTCTTGGGGATCATACACTGTTTTCTTACTTTTAGGATGAATCAGGTTTGTTATCTTCATTTTAAAGCATTGCCCCTGTATATGTTGTGCTAATGCCTTCCCTGCTTTATTGCTGGTAGAGTTAGGCCCCATAAACACGAGCAGACAGATTTGTTCAAATCAGTTGGACAGACCGATTTGAACAAATCTGTCTGCTGGAGACCTATCCCCGCCGGCAGACGGCGCGCTGACGTGGCGGTGACGTTGACGCCGCCACGTCACCGCACCAGGAAGTAAAACACTTCCGCGCATGCGTCGAAACCATTCGACGCGTGTGCGAGAAGACATGTCTGCTGGTTAGCGTACTAACCAGCAGACATGTCGGGCGGACGGGTTCCCAGCCGACAGATTTGAAAGCATGCTTTCAAATCTGTCGGCTGCCCAAATCCGTCGGCTCGCTCGTACACACGATTGAATCTGTCTGCTGGGACGGTCGGGGCCGACCGTTTCCAGCAGATAGATTTGATCGTGTGTACACGGCCTCAAAGGACATTCTCATTTTGTTTTCTTTTTGTTCAAAAGTTTGGAGAAGAACAAGTCTGAGTTTGTGTCTTAGTGTGGTAAGTTTAGCACTAGTGGAAGGGGTGGGACTCTTGTTATTCAAGTCTCCTAAAGAATTGATTTCTGTCATTAAAGTGGTGATTTTCTGCTGCCTATGCCTCTTGATCCTAGCCCCCAACTGGATAAATATCCCTCTCATGTATGCCTTATGGACATTCTATTAAATAAAAGCATTATCTGTGGTTGAGGAATTGATCTGAAAATAATCTGACAAGCGATATCTCAATATTTCCTTAGTGATTGGATTTTGGATCCAATTTTCGGGAAGCTCGTCAAACTAAAAAAGAGAGCACGCTCTCTTTTTCCTTGTTGTTCAATGAGGACTTTGGCTCGACGAGCTTTTCCGACCGCTCATGTGGAACCTCGTCGGGCGGAACGATGGGTTTTGCCCGACGAGGTTCTCGGACGTGTGTACGCGGCCTAATATTGATCAGGCATCTGGTGGCATCCAATGACTGTCTACCTTTTGTTAATTCCGATTGGTCAGGATTGATTAGGGTGGGTAAAATATTAACTAGTCTTAGAGCTATCATCTTGGCATAGATCTTGAGGTCATTGTTCTATAGTAAAATAGGCCTAAAATTTTGAGGTACATCCGGTGTCTTCCCAGGTTTAGGCAACGTAACTATTAATGCTTCCAAAATTTCGGGTGGAAAAGAGGCAGAGGCAGCTGCAGAGTCAAATACTTTGAGGAGATACGGTCCTAGAGTTGTTTGAAAGGCTTTATAATAGTCTCCTATGAGTACGTCTGATTGTGGGGATTTATTGCTTGGGAGAGTCTTTATGACTTGTAGTATTTCTGCCAGTGAGAAGGGGGAGTTTAATTAATAGAGTTGTGCTTGGGACAGATTAGGTAATTTAATGTTAGATAAGAAACCTTCTATATCTATCAGGGATGGTTGGTATATTGTGTCATCTTGATTTAGCTTATAAAGGGAGCTGTAATAGTCACTGAACACATCAGCGATTTCTTGGGGATCATACACTGTTTTCTTACTTTTAGGATGAATCAGGTTTGTTATCTTCATTTTAAAGCATTGCCCCTGTATATGTTGTGCTAATGCCTTCCCTGCTTTATTGCTGGTAGAGTTAGGCCCCATAAACACGAGCAGACAGATTTGTTCAAATCGGTTGGACAGACCGATTTGAACAAATCTGTCTGCTGGAGACCTATCCCCGCCGGCAGACGGCGCGCTGACGTGGCGGTGACGTTGACGCCGCCACGTCACCGCACCAGGAAGTAAAACACTTCCGCGCATGCGTCGAAACCATTCGACGCGTGTGCGAGAAGACATGTCTGCTGGTTAGCGTACTAACCAGCAGACATGTCGGGCGGACGGGTTCCCAGCCGACAGATTTGAAAGCATGCTTTCAAATCTGTCGGCTGCCCAAATCCGTCGGCTCGCTCGTACACACGATTGAATCTGTCTGCTGGGACGGTCGGGCCGACCGTTTCCAGCAGATAGATTTGATCGTGTGTACACGGCCTCAAAGGACATTCTCATTTTGTTTTCTTTTTGTTCAAAAGTTTGGAGAAGAACAAGTCTGAGTTTGTGTCTTAGTGTGGTAAGTTTAGCACTAGTGGAAGGGGTGGGACTCTTGTTATTCAAGTCTCCTAAAGAATTGATTTCTGTCATTAAAGTGGTGATTTTCAGCTGCCTATGCCTCTTGATCCTAGCCCCCAACTGGATAAATATCCCTCTCATGTATGCCTTATGGACATTCTATTAAATAAAAGCATTATCTGTGGTTGAGGAATTGATCTGAAAATAATCTGACAAGCGATATCTCAATATTTCCTTAGTGATTGGATTTTGGATCCAATTTTCGGGAAGCTCGTCAAACTAAAAAAGAGAGCACGCTCTCTTTTTCCTTGTTGTTCAATGAGGACTTTGGCTCGACGAGCTTTTCCGACCGCTCATGTGGAACCTCGTCGGGCGGAACGATGGGTTTTGCCCGACGAGGTTCTCGGACGTGTGTACGCGGCCTAATATTGATCAGGCATCTGGTGGCATCCAATGACTGTCTACCTTTTGTTAATTCCGATTGGTCAGGATTGATTAGGGTGGGTAAAATATTAACTAGTCTTAGAGCTATCATCTTGGCATAGATCTTGAGGTCATTGTTCTATAGTAAAATAGGCCTAAAATTTTGAGGTACATCCGGTGTCTTCCCAGGTTTAGGCAACGTAACTATTAATGCTTCCAAAATTTCGGGTGGAAAAGAGGCAGAGGCAGCTGCAGAGTCAAATACTTTGAGGAGATACGGTCCTAGAGTTGTTTGAAAGGCTTTATAATAGTCTCCTATGAGTACGTTTGATTGTGGGGATTTATTGCTTGGGAGAGTCTTTATGACTTGTAGTATTTCTGCCAGTGAGAAGGGGGAGTTTAATTAATAGAGTTGTGCTTGGGACAGATTAGGTAATTTAATGTTAGATAAGAAACCTTCTATATCTATCAGGGATGGTTGGTATATTGTGTCATCTTGATTTAGCTTATAAAGGGAGCTGTAATAGTCACTGAACACATCAGCGATTTCTTGGGGATCATACACTGTTTTCTTACTTTTAGGATGAATCAGGTTTGTTATCTTCATTTTAAAGCATTGCCCCTGTATATGTTGTGCTAATGCCTTCCCTGCTTTATTGCTGGTAGAGTTAGGCCCCATAAACACGAGCAGACAGATTTGTTCAAATCGGTTGGACAGACCGATTTGAACAAATCTGTCTGCTGGAGACCTATCCCCGCCGGCAGACGGCGCGCTGACGTGGCGGTGACGTTGACGCCGCCACGTCACCACACCAGGAAGTAAAACACTTCCGCGCATGCGTCGAAACCATTCGACGCGTGTGCGAGAAGACATGTCTGCTGGTTAGCGTACTAACCAGCAGACATGTCGGGCGGACGGGTTCCCAGCCGACAGATTTGAAAGCATGTTTTCAAATCTGTCGGCTGGCCAAATCCGTCGGCTCGCTCGTACACACGATTGAATCTGTCTGCTGGGACGGTCGGGCCGACCGTTTCCAGCAGATAGATTTGATCGTGTGTACGCGGCCTCAAAGGACATTCTCATTTTGTTTTCTTTTTGTTCAAAAGTTTGGAGAAGAACAAGTCTGAGTTTGTGTCTTAGTGTGGTAAGTTTAGCACTAGTGGAAGGGGTGGGACTCTTGTTATTCAAGTCTCCTAAAGAATTGATTTCTGTCATTAAAGTGGTGTTTTTCAGCTGCCTATGCCTTTAGATCCTAGCCCCCAACTGGATAAATATCCCCCTCATGTATGCCTTATGGACATTCTATTAAATAAAAGCATTATCTGTGGTTGAGGAATTGATCTGAAAATAATCTGACAAGCGGTATCTCAATATTTCCTTAGTGATTGGATTTTGGATAATTTGAGACCTGGCACGCCATATATAAGTGGTGGTATCAGGGTATGTGTCTCTTAGTATAAGAAGAATGGGAGCGTGGTCTGACCATGCTATTGTTTTAAATTTTGCCTGAATTACTTTTTGGAGCAACCACTTGTCCATCAAGAACTGATAAATCTTCGAATATGAGCAGTGTCTATTAGAAAAAAAAAGAGTAGCCTCTTTCACTGGAGTGTGTACAACGCCATGCATCGTACAAATAATGAGAACATAAGAAATTCGTTAGAGATGGAGTTCTCTTAGATGGAGTCGTAGTGGAGTCCAGTGTTCACTTTGCGCATGAGTCCATTTAGAAAATTAATTTGACGTAAACATTCACCAAAGTGTAGCCAACATTGATAATGTCACATATGATCAGGAAACGACCTAATGGGTCGGAGTGCTCTGATAATAAGTTAAAGGAAATGGTGTCCTTAATCGCGATCAGTACTCCTCTTCTTTTTGCCACCATATTTGAGGTGAAGTAGTGCTGGAAGGATTTATGTGTTCATTTAGGCGGTGCTTTATTGTCTCTTGGACACATAGTATGTCACACTGCGAAGAGTCAGCTTCCCTCCAGAGGGATGCCCTCTTGGCTGGATGGTTCAGGCCGTGGGCATTGATCAAAAGTATTTTAACTGGCATTGCGAACAATTAGTGGTGCTGCGATTATTAAGAAGTGAATGTACTTACAGCCAAACCCAATGGAAGGCGCTCTGTAGGAGTGTAATGTCTGTCGACCATGGTCAATAAAATTTGTAGAGGTGCTGTTGTGGTCTTTCTTGACTTAGTGATCATAGTTGTTGCGTCCCGTAAGCTTTGGTAGGTGCGGATCCTGAAAGTAAAGTTGGTAAACAAAATGAGAAAAACTTAAATTGGAACTCAAAAGGAGAGTCATCATAACCCAAGTGCAGAAAAGTTCTGCTCAAGTAAGTGGGAGCCTGCTTTGTGGGGGAAGCTCCAAGAAGCGGGGGCCCTGTGTTAGGGCTTATATTATATGGCAACAGGGCAAGGTATCACAGTATTAATGATTATGAAGTAGCCAGAAGCCTTTTGTTGGGGACATGATCACGTGTGTTGTTCCATCCTTAGTCACCAGTAGTTTTGTTGGGCACCCCCACCAATAGACAATATTATGGTTTCTCAAAGCTTTGGTAACATTATTCAGATTTTTGCGAAGTTGCAGAGTGAATTGCGACAGATCCGCATAGAATTGCGATGAGGAGTATTCAGTGTCACGGTGTTCCCCTTTTCGTGTTATTGACATCAATCGTTTTTTTCCTGATAGAAATGCATTCGGAACAGAACATCCATGGGGGCATTCTCTGGGATAAAAGAGGGTTTCGGTAGATGGCAGATTCTGTCTATAGAGAGTTCAATAGCAGGGAGATCAGGCATAAGGGTGATAAGCATTGCAGTAGCATATGAGCACAGTTCAGAAGATTGTACTGTTTTTGGAATACTTCTTACTTTAAAGCGGAGGTTCACCCTAAAAAACTACTTTTTACCATGCCATCCAGCATACTAGCGTCAGCTACAGTATGCCTTTATTTTTATTTTTTTGGTCTGTACTTACAGTTTAATCCATTTGTTTGTTTCAGGCTACCGCGGGGCAAAAGGCGTTCCTTTCAAGAGGGGAACATGATTGACGGCCGGCTATGGCGCGTCACGCCTTCCGAAAATAGCCGGATAGGACTCGGCTCTTTGCGGCGCCTGCGCACAGACTAGGAGCTGACTGCGCAGGCGCCGCAGGCGCTGAGAAGGAGTGATTCTCAGACAGATAAGCATGTCCTTAAGTGTGGTGTCCAGAACTGGTTAGTGCAGCGTGGGGAACGAAACTATGGAGTCAGGGAGCTCTCTAATGTCCTCCTGTGAGTCTGCATTAGACCTTAGCTCACATTGCTGCAGCTCAGAATCATCCACTCTGAAACAAGCCTTGGATGGGCTTCTGCTGAGGGGAGAGGAGGTCTGGGATGTCTCCCTATTGTTGGATGACCTTTGGTTTGCTGATTCTTTACTGCTCTGACGGTGTTCATTGTGAGCTTGTGAGGAAGAAGGAGCGCCGGAGCCATCTTGCCCACGAGGCGGCGGCACTGTGTAAATATCCATCCAATATTTACACCAAAGGGCCTCCAATGTCTAATGTGTCTTCCAAGAAGGTTCTCTAAAAACAACCTGCTTTGCTGAGCATTGGGCTCTTTCACATTACAAGTGCTTAGGAGGAGCAGTAGGAATATAGGAGGCAGTGGTTTTATGTATAACTCATTTATAACTAGTAAAGACAGGTAATTTGCTAAACCCCCTACCTTGTGAAATTGTATATAGAGCCCTTTAGGCAGTAAAAGTAATATTAGAAAAAGAAAAACATAGACACACACATTGAAATAAAGAGAAAACATGAATAATGTTTCCCTGCTTCACAGAAAGGCTTTAAAAATGATCTATAATGCTCTTCAGGCTCAAATCCTCTTTAACTAAAAATGGTCTAGGGAGCAAAGCTTTCCCACATTATGTTTTGTTTTTCTAAACTTTTCAACAACACACAGTATTCATAGAAATACATTGCACTAGTGGAGAATGGAATTCTGGGAGATTGTCGTGTCCATGTTCTCAAGGTCTAACTATTGATTTATAGGACACAATGCAGCACAAAGGTTCTGTAACTGCTTGATTTTTCTTTCCTAGATCAGACTGTTTCCTTTGCTCCTCTCTCCTTTCTCTATCTTTCCTCCATGGCTAATTGGATGGGTCAGGTTTGGGACAAAATGATTTATTGCTTACAGTGTGAACTAGTGACAACAAATACAAGCACACCGCAAGAAAGGGGAATTGTCAAGCTAACTTTTAGATTAAAACTGTGCTAGAACAGGGTAGAATATTACTTCATGATAAATATCTCAAGTAGAGAATTGACCTTAAAAGCATGTATTTATGAAATTCCTCTAATGTTCAGGAGGTATCTGCTGCATTCAAAAATATCTGGGGAACAATTTGTTTAGACAAATATATATATTTGTATGACATTTGTATTTGTATTTGGATGACATATGTTAGAAGAGTTTTATGAAGAACAAAATGATTTTAAGTTATTGTGTTGATGCCTACAAAAAAAGGCAGCCTGTTTATACAGTATACAGAATATTCAAGAATCAAAGAAATTAGGTTATAATTCAACAACCCTTTTCCTATTACCCCAGAAAATGGGCAATTTTGATTTGACAGATTCAGTTTCCATTGATTTCAGTGGGGTTAAGGTTCGGCATTTACATTTCTTCATATATTCTTTTCTATATTGCATTTTAGTTATTTATAGGCTGCCTCTAATAATCTAAACAATTGTGATTTTTTTAAACTTTTTAAAGATCCCCAAACATTTACTTCCTTAAATTCTGTCACCTAAATCCATCCAAACAGGAGTCTAGTAGACATCCCGGCTATGATAAAGTTTGAAACCCCAAATCATAAAAAAAATATAATAAATAACTAAATAATTATAAAAAAATAATAATATCAATTGCCCCATGAATCACTATCACTCAATTTTGCAAGTATTCTACTTTACTATGGCCATTTTCTAGCTTGTCTAAAACCACTTTTGAAGGGAAACTTTTTTGGTTGCCATGGACAATCTCAAGTTTCCAGGCAGAAAGAACATATAATATGAAACTGCAGGCAGGGCACTGGACAAAGCACTAGGGACAAAAGGAAGGTGAAATAATTTGTTACAGTAATGTCACACTCCAGCATGTACACATGTGTTTTTACATTATTTCTAGCAGGTCTGCATCTGCAAGTGGCACACCTGTCACATGCATTAAAACCAGAAAGAAAAGCAGAAAGAAAACAAAACTATTTATTTTCTGCAATCTTAGATGGGTCGATTGTGACAGAACCCACTGTCACTGTATGTCTTGGAAGGGACTGTGCGCGTGCCTCCTACCGACAGACAATGGCCTGGAAAGATACTGGAGACCTGAAGCTGGCATTGATGTAATGTAATGTAATGTTACATCCCTTACCCCCCCCACCCCCCCTTTTTGTTGCTGGACACAGACAATGGAGAGTGGACTGCAGACGTCTCTCCGCAGGGGGTGTGTATTGAGAAGCTAGGCTGCCTGTTTACCATAATATCATTAGGTATCTGTACACTTTTTCAATGTCCAAATGTTCTGTTCCCATTGGTTGTTCCTTGTCCCGAACCCCTCATAGACAAGGCTAAGGGGAGTGTCCCTAACTGTGTGTAAAACTGTATGGTTTGGAATTTAATAAACAGTTAAGCTCTGGAGGTGTAACACTCAACATGTGTGGATTGTCTCGTGATTGAGGGGTTAAGGGCTGGTTATGGTGAATCTGCAGGCTGCGGGTGCGTTTGGAGACACAGGACGGGCGGATGTGCCCACCTGGGGTATCTGAGATCCATCACAGTGGATGCAGCAGTGGGACGTCTCCTGCAGTCCAGGACATCCAAACCACCACCAGGATTCAAGATCTGGGCAGCTGTCGAGGAACGATACAGGGACCAGCCAGCATGAGAGCGGAGTTCAGGAGGAGGCTGCAAGGCATGCGGAAGAAACATCAGGGACCAGTGACAGAGCGCACCATGCTCGGCTGGGAGGATGTGATCCGCCGGCAACTCTGGCATGAGGCGCTAAGCTACAAGCGGCGCCAGCAGGGGAAGATCCTTCCCTCCTCCTCAGTGTACTCTGTCCATCCGGATCCCGAGGCCTAGACCACAGAGCTGACACTCTACAGCTTCTACTATCATCCTGAATCCCTGCTCTCACTCTCCTGGAAGATTTATTAAGCTCACAGCCTTCAAAACCGCAAGTATCATAGCCATCAGTCATTTCAAGCTAGAACTCACATTAGCTATATAAGCTGTGTATGCTATTACTATAGGATCTTGTTCCCAGTATCTTATGTTTAGTGACTGTACTGTGACTTTCCAGATATCACCTTCCACCTATAGTACATTCACGATACCACTGATGCGAGATAGTCTCCAGGAGAATGTGATGATTTAACCCCTCACTCTCTGTACAAATATAGAGTTAACTGGTGGTTTAATACTGAGAATTCTCCATTGCCACTGACTATTCTCAATTTAGATTAAGTAACGGCGTGGGCGTCACACTCAGAGATGTACTGGACGCAGTACTGTGCGCGAGAGGTGTTCCTGAGGGAACGACCGTGAGATGATTGGAAGACGGAGCTCGGAAGATTGGTCCAGGAGGAGATGAAGCTAGATGCCAGCTACAGAGCCCTCCGGTGGTTCGCGGCTCAACTTTGGCCAAGTACAGCAGATGGCAGCCCAACAGAAGGCGTTGGCTATGGCGGCGTGGGGCTGCTCCATCAAAAAATGTACGGAGACCCATACTTTGGAAGCGATGAGGAGTGGCAGCTGGAAAACATCCTGGACTTCCGAGATGAGGTGCTGGACCTTCCCGAAGAGGCATATGACCTGGAGGAATTGGAGTTCCTGGTTGAGCAGGAATTTGAGCTCTAAATTGCCTACAAGCGGCTGTTTAATGGTGATCAGCAGCCTGGCATGGCTCCTGTTGCCTGGGACTGTCCAGGAGAAATAGCAGACAGTCACAAAGATGAGGAGCAAATGGGGCCAGGGATGACCCTACGTTTTCCCATCCTAACCGCAATGGAAGAAGTGGCGATGATACAGAGGGCACTGCAAGCGCTAAAATGCCGAAACGCACCGGAGGTCCCACAGGCAGTGCGACAAGCTAATAGCATGAAGGTCTCAGAAAGTGGAGTTGAGACAGGCGCTGGAAGGCTGGGAAATGGTGATCAGCAGCAAGTCCAGAGTATCTCATCTGGGGCCCCAGCAGAAGCGCTGGCTACAGGGCAGAGTGCCCCTGGCATCAGTCCAGCATCAGAAAAAGAGTTGGCTCTGAAGAGTCTGTAAGATGACCTGCGTGCGTTGTTTCCCCAACAGCAGATATCCCCACCGGGAGTAGAGGAAGCAATTCTCCCTCCCCAGCAATTGGACACTACCCCAGTGGTTCTCCCCCCAGCAGAAGCGTTGGCTATGGAGCAGAGTTCGGCTGGTCCCTGCCCAGCCCTCAGTATGTGTTTGGAGGGTTTGGGAGACAGCCCCTGTCAGAAGTCACCCCAGTGGCTGGTCACAGGACCGGCAGGGGAGAAAACCCTTCCCCCTCTCCAGCAGCTGTACCCAACTTTTTCATATGTCCCCCCGGCAGAAGCGCTGGCTACAGGACAGAGTGCTGATGGTCTCTGCCCAGCATCAGAACAAGAGATGAAGAACCCAGGAGATAGTCCTTGCAAGATACCTTCTCAGCGGCTGGTAACTACACCAGGAGAAAAGCAAGTACCTTTGCCTCCCCAAATGCATAGCCCTACCAGCCTACGTTCCCTACCAGCTGAAGCGCTGGAAGCAGGGCAGAGGATTATTCAGCACTCCCCAATATCTGCAACCCGGATCAGAGGAGTGCAGACAGCTGTTCCCACTCTGCAGCGGCTGTTTTTATCCCCGGGAGACCGTATGTGCGGTTTTGCTCCCGAGCGCCAGAGTCGTACTTTTACTTTTCCTGTTTGCCTGGGGTGGAAGTTTGTGACTAACGCAGGTCCAGACCAGTTGGGGGTCAGGAACCTGGTTAGTCTGTTTTTAAAAGGGGAGAAATGTGACAGAACCCACTGTCACTGTATGTCTTGTAAGGGACTGTGCGCTTGCCTCCTATCGACAGACTATGGCCCGGAAAGATACTGGAGACCTGAAGCTGGCATTGATGTAATGTAATGTAATGTTACAGCCCTTACCCCCCACCCCCCCTCTTGTTGCTGGACACAGACAATGGAGAGTGGGTTGCAGACGTCTCTCCGCAGGGGGTGTGTATTGAGAAGCTAGGCTGCCTGTTTACCATAATCTCATAAGGTATCTGTACACTGTTTCAATGTCCAAATGTTCCATTCCCATTGGTTGTTCCTTGTCCCTCACCTCTCATAGACAAGGCTAAGGGGAGTGTCCCTAACTGTGTGTAAAACTGTATGGTTTGGAATTTAATAAACAGTTAAGCTCTGGAGGTGTAACACTCAACATGTGTGGATTGTCTCGTGATTGAGGGGTTAAGGGCTGGTTATGGCGAATCTGCAGGCTGCGGGTGCGTTTGGAGGACAGGAGACACAGGACTGGCGGATGTGCCCACCTGGGGTATCTGAGATCTGTCACAGCGATAACACCTGGTTCTAAACTGTCCTGCAAAGAAGGTGCTTTGTGGTAAATAAATTCAGGACAGTTAGGGGACCCAGGATACAATCATTTTTCAAAATAGGACAATATTTAGCCACAATTTTTTCGAGTTTCTTGTACTGTATGCTGTAATCCATAACCATCTTAAATTGGTTAGAGGTTACAAAATCATCAGATTTAACTATTTTGTCAGGTATAATAGAACCTCCTATCAATGGCTCTCATTCTATCTCTTTCCTTAGAGATAGCAGCATATGTGTAACCTTTCTGCCTAAATCTAGTTGCTAATATATGTGACTGGCACATAAACCCATCCTCAGACGTGCAATTTTGTCGCAAATGGACAAAAGTGACCCGTTGGAATGTTGCACAACCGCATCTGGTGGTGGCAACTTTCCAAGGGGATATAGGCATTGCGGTCAGTGAGTTTAAAATGGTTTCTAGTATGAAAATTATTGTCTTTCTTGAAAATCTCCAAGTCTAGAAAAGTGATCTGTTGCTTATCAATACACCAAGAAAGTTTAATATTCTTGGTGTTATTGTTCAGTTTATTAACCCACAATGTACTGACAATAGACATCTTGATGTTTTCAGAAATATGGTATGCAGTGATCTTGATATTCTAAAGATTGAAAGGGTCAAAGATTCACAGCATATTAAAAGGCAATTGAGTCATTAGAGAAAATGAATGACATAATGACCCAACCAGCAGATAAGGGGTTTAGTGGTGCTCAGTAAGACTTATTACTATGAAGAGATGTTGCTAAATGATCATGACACTTACCGATTACTGAATTGTGATCCAATGTTTAAGTTTAAAGATGAACTACATTCCATAATTGAGGAAGGAAAAGGTAGAGGGATTTTAAATCCTAAGGAGGCATCCTACCTTGATCCTTTATATTATAGAACTCTAATTATTTTTTTCCTACCAAAATTACCCAAAAATTCTGAGAATCCCACCGGTCGGCTGATTGTCTACGGGATAGATTCCATAACATCTAGTCTAGGCCAATATCTCGATTTTTTTTCTACAACCACTGTCACCAAAATGGAAGCATACCTTAGGCCCCTTTCACACTGGGACAAGAGGTGCTGTGGCAGTAAAGCGCCGCTTTACCGTCGGAATTGCAGCGCTATTGGTTTTACCCCTGCTAGCGGCCGAAAAAGGGTTGAAAAAGGGTTAATACAGCCGGCAATGTGCCTCTGCATTGCTTTCAATGGGAAGGAGAGGTGGAGGAGCGGTAAACACACCGCTCTTTCACCGTTCCAAAGATGCGGCTAGGAAGACTTTCGGAGCGGTCCTGCTAGCGCACCGCTCCAGTGTGAAAGCCCTCTGGGTTTTCACACTGGAAAAACAGCAGCCGCTGTTTCAGGTCGGTTTGCAGACAATATTGCGCTAAAAATAGCTAAAAATATTTTTAGCGCAATAACTCCTGCAAACCTCCCCCCTGTGAAAGGGGTCTTAGGGATACCAAACAGATCATTCAGATTCTGGAAACGTTATTTTGCACTCCGACTAGTTTATTTATAACTGCGGATGTTGGATCCTTATACACTATTATAGATCATGATGTAGCCCTGGATTCAGTCGAATGGTCTTTAGCAGGGGCCGATCGGTCAAGAGAGCATATTACGTTTATTTTACGGGGTCTCAGGTTTTGCCTACTTAACAATTATTTTTGGTTTGACAAACAGTATTTTTTGCAGACACGAGGTGTGGCGATGGGCGCTCGTTTTGCTCCCAGTGTGGCCAATTTGTTCATGGCCCACTGGGAGGAGGAAGTCGTTTTTCGGGATCGTCTACCTCAGTTGTCTTGCTACAAAAGGTACACAGATGACTTGGTTATGGTGTGGGAAGGGGACATGACTAGTTTACAGTCTTTTATGGATAAACTGAACAATAAAACCAAGAATATTAAACTTTCTTGGTATATTGATAAGCAACAGATCACTTTTCTAGACTTTCAAGTAAGGCAATCAGTTTCATACCAGAAACCATTTTAAACACACTGACCGCAATGCCTATATTCCCTTGGACAGTTGCCACCACCAGATGTGGTTGTGCAACATTTCAAGAGGTCAATTAGTCCGTTTGCGATGAAATTGCATGTCGGAGGACGAGTTTATGTCCCAGTTACAGATATTAGCAACTAGATTTAGGGAGAAAGGTTACACATGTCCTGCTATCTCTAAGGACCCTTTAACACTGGGGCGTTTTTCAAGCGTTATTCAAGTATTTTTTGAGCATTATTATGTCATCATTCAAGCGTTATTACAGCGTTAATCGAGCAAAGTCTTATCTGCAATCCCAATGTGCTGGTAAAGCACCGCTAAGACCCTAAAGTTTTAGGGCGTTTTTGCACTGTCGCGGTGTGAAAGGGTAAGGCGTTTTTACAGCGCTTTTCAATTCATTTCAATGGAGAGGGACGTTTTTGGAGGGTTTTTTCAGCGCACAAAAGCTGCTCCAAAGATGCTGCTTGCAGGACTTTTCTCAATGCCCCGCCAGTTCAACACTTCAGTGTGAAAGGGTAAGGCGTTTTTTACAGTGCTTTTCAATTAATTTCAATGGAGAGGGGCATTTTTGGAGCGTTTTTTCAGCACTAAAAAGCTGCTCCAAAGATGCTGCGTGCAGGACTCACTGTGAAAGGGTCCATTGAGATGCATAGAGAGCATATTATGAGCATTTTAAGAGCGCTATTTTTAATGCTAAAACGCTGTAAAAGCGCTTCAGCGTTAAAGGGGTCTAAGGAAATAGATAGCTTGAAAACCATTGATAAGAGTTCTATTATAGCTGACAAAATAGTTAAATCTGATGATTTTGTAACCTCTAACCAATTTAAGAGGGTTATGGATTACAGTATACAGTACAAAAAATTTGAAAAAATTGTGGCTAAATATTGGCCCATTTTGAAAAATGATCGTATCCTGGGTCCCCATTTGCCTAACAGTCCTGTTTTTTTTTTTACCGCAAAGCACCTTCCTTGTGGGACAGTTTAGCACCAGGTGTTATTGACCCACCTAAGATTGCGGAAAATAAATAGTTTATTTTTCTTTCTATTTTTTTATGCATGTGGCAGGTGTGCAGACATGCTAGAAATAATGTAAAAAAACGCAGATCAAAGATTTAATTACTTGTGCGACTGTGGGTGTGATGTGCACGGTCAAGTGTGACTGCGGATTACAATATATAGGCAGGACCTTAAGAGCACTACACGTACGAGTTGGTGAGCACATAAGTATCGTAATATTTGGACTAAGTAATGGACTGACATTAGTTTATTATTATTATAGCAACATTTTTCTTTTTAATTTAATTTTAAATATCAATCCTCTTTTTTAGGGATTGTTTTTAGCTCCAGGTGGAGTACTACTTTAAAAAGGTGTTTCTTCCCCTTTAAATCTCCGGACTTCGATGTCTTTTATCAATTTAGTAGTGAAAGTGTAGATTTTTGCTCACAATTGTAAAGGCCATTATTAGTGTAAGAGTCGATTCACACTAGGGCAACACGACTTCCAGCACGACCTTCAGAAGCAACTCCAACACGACTTGAGCATGAACCACAGGGCGATCTGGGGAGATTTACAACACGACTTGAAGTCGTCTCCAGGACAGGAGACATTCCAGTGGCCAATAAAACAACAATCAGCTCTGGGAGAGGGAGGGGGAGGGAGGGGTTTGCCTGAGAAATGTATGTTATCTTCCTGGAAAGTTGCTTCAGTTAAGACAGTGATCAGACTTGGAAGCGACTTCCATTGAAATCAATGGGTACAAATCACCTACAAGTCGGATTGAAGTCATACATGAACCTTTTCAAAAGTCGGAGCGACTGGAGTAGTGTGTATTAACACTGCTCCCATTCACTTGCATTGTTTTTCTCTACAGCGCGACTTGGGACGACTTGAGGTGACTTCGAGTCGGATCCCAAGTCGCCCCAGTGTGAACTGACTCTAAGGCCCCATACACCCGATCGGACATATCCGACGAAAACGGTCCGCAGACCGTTTCCATCGGATATGTCCGATCTGGAGTTTGGTCCGATGGCGTGTACACACCATCGGATCAAATTCCCCGCCGGCGGACGGCGCGGTGACGTGGCGGTGACGTTGACGCCGCCACGTCACCGCACCAGGAAGTAAAACACTTCCGCGCATGCGCCGAATCCATTCGGCGGCGGCGTGGCGGCGGTGCGGGACGACATGTCTGCTGGTAAGTGTACTAACCAGCAGACATGTCGGGCGGACACATTCCCACCCAATAGATTTCAAAGCATGCTTTGAAATCTGTCGGGTGGACAAATCTGTCCGCTAGCCCATACACACGATCGGAGATGTCTGCTGAAACGGTCCAACGGACCGTTTTCAGCGGACATATCCGCTCGTGTGTACGAGGCCTAAGTCTTTCTCTTTCTCTATTTGTTTTTTAGGGCAGGGTTTGTTTAGTGATTTGTCTGTCAATAGACAGTGTTGCAATATGTGATGTAATATGTAATATGTTGGCCGATTTATGTGGGATATTATATTATTATATATATGTATAAGTCCAAAATTGACTAGGCCAGATTTCAGTTGACATTTGGTACCTGTTAATAAAATTGCACATATCAAAAGAGGCTTGTTGATGTCAATATGCAAGAATCCAGGAGAAGTCTATTTTACACATCAAAACTGTGTCCAGGCCACCTTTGGTATCTGTAATCTAATCGCATATATCAAAGGAGACTTGTTGATGTTATTATGCAAAAATGCAAATTAGGGCATGTGATGACTGAAGCCGTCTCCGGGTTAGGGGTCACTATCTGTCACTCTAAGAGACACAATGTAGATCAAAGATGGCCAATACAATTGCTCAGCCATTTAGAGGATAAACAATATAAGCTGGCATTCAGTCTTGTCTAGTCATATTCTCTATGAATATTAAGGCACAGGTCTAGAATTTAGCTAGGAGAATTGGGTCTCTGAACATATTCTCTATGAATATGAAGGCACAGGTCTAGAATTGATCTAGTCAAATGGGACTCTGAATTATTTGTACTCTGCTGCATTTGTATCATCTGTGGACTTTGGACTTTGTTCTGTATTGGAAGTCAAATAATTGCACTCTCTGGAGAACTTGGGTATTGCTGCGGAGCATAACTTATAGTCATCATACTAATACCTAAATATCAATTATCTACTGTACACTATATGACTTCACTACAGATGGCTCTTCTGGAATTGAATGGCTATTCACTAGATTGGGCGGTTGTTAGGTCCGTCCAGTCTGAGACTGCGGTTTGTTGATTGACGGTTGCTAGGGTATATATGAAGGTATTGTGGGCCGTCAACGTACTTCCGCCCCCATGCTGAAGAAGTCCCTGCCTACAGGACGTAACGTGTATGGGGGAGGAGTCACGTCTTGGGTGGGGGGTGGTGATGTCACCCACGGCCATTTTTGAGGTTGTAAACAACCATACATGTTTGCATAATAGTCACTCGTTCATGAGTGCTTTTCTTGTGAGTACATTTTTTATTTAACTGATAATTAAACCAAGTTTATACTGAGAGCACTAGATTGTCCCCTTCCTCTCTTTTAATATTATTACATGCCGTGGAGCTATAACGGCTTACCGATTTACCAACATCATCCCAGGAGTAGAACTTTTGGCTTAGTGACCTGTTTCAGGTCGAATCAATGAGGTGAGAGGCTAAATTGTCTGTAGTGGAGGCACCTGGATCACTGCTTCATTGTCTTGTCTGCCGTTTTCACTTGTGGGATACTGTTGTCCTTGGATATTCCTCACGTGCATGTAGTGATATTCTTGGATTTTTTTTGGAGCAATTTACCAACAAGTGGCATCTCTGGATAATCACACATGGACTGTTACACTGTAGTTATTTATTTCATTGCGCTGCACTGTTTCTAATGGTTTTTATATGCTGCCTGACAAAGGTGTTTGGTTTTTTGTGTGCCTTTTGGGTGTTTGTTCACAAAAATGTATATTCAAGTGGATGTAAACCCTCACATATACCCAGTGAAGTGAACAGCCTCAGATGATACACAGAGGTGAGGTGTTCTGTGACACAGCAGCTGCTTTTATCTCATGTGACAAGAACTTATCAGGCTGATAATGGAAGAACAGAGCAGGAGAAAGCGATGGGACAAAGTGCTTTTGAAGAGAGATAATAAAACACTGCAGATATATGTTCCTAGCTCAAATTTTATGAATTAACATCCATACATAATTAAGATATACATTGAGAGATTAAAAAAGGTCCTTAATATGCATTTCAATTGTGTATTTATCCATTTATTTTGCCTGGAATTTTGCTAAAAGATAGGCTGTGCGGTGTATAAAATAATAAAACATATTCTGGTATTTTTTTTTACACATCTTGGTTACTTTGCCCTTGTATATTTAGATGCTTAAATAGAGCTCAGACCTAAGGCTGCGTACACACGATCAGACATGTCTGATGAAACTTATCCGACGGACCGTTTTCATCGGACCAGGCTGAAGTGGTCTGTGGTCTGTTGGTCTGACCAGAACGCGTTGACGTAGAACACAACGACGTGATGAAAAAATGCTTCAATGTTCAATGCTTCCAAGCATGCGTTGACTTGATTCTAAGCATGCGCGGGTTTTTGGTCCGATTATTTTGTGTACTAACCATCGAACCTGTCCGACGAACAGGTTTCCAGCGGACATGTTTTCAAGCATGTTTTGAAATTTTTGTCCGCTGGAAAACGGTCCGATAGGCCGTACACACGATCGAACATGTCCTCTGAAACTGGTCTGCGGACCAGTTTCAGCGGACATGTTCGATCGTGTGTACACGGCCCAAGACTGACACCTAGAGGTGTCAAACAGAAACCAATCTGCGCAGTCAAACGACACTCAACCGTGGGAGGCAAGCTAACACCAAAAAGAGGCCCATACATGAAAATAGTGGAGTGCTCCCAAAATGTTACGCCCATAAAAAGATTAAAAAAACACACAAGAAGTGCACCATAAAACAAATTATATATATAGTGGCGGCTGGTGAAGTTTTAGGATGGGGGGGCACAAGACCCCGCCCCTCCACATTTGGCCCCTCCTAATTATCATAAGCCACACCTATTATAGAATCCACCCACTCCGTCCCCTGTATTTCACTTGCTTGCACTCATAGTGTCAGGAGAATACAGCTCAGCATCACAGCACAGAGTATATAGCCCCAGGATCACAAATCATGGTATATAACAAAGCCTTACAGATCAGCGCAAACAAACTAAAAAAATACACTGTTAGTAATTACCAGAGACTGCGGACATACTGCACAAGATTACCAGAGACTGCGGACATACTGCACAAGATTACCAGAGACTGCAGACATACTGCACAAGATTACTAGAGACTGTGGACATGCTGCATGAGATTACCAGATACTGTCACATACTGCACGAGATTACCAGAGACTGTGGACATGCTGCACAAGATTACCAGAGACTGCGAACATACTGCACGAGATTACCAGAGACTGCCAACATACTGCACGAGATTACCAGAGACTACCAACATACTGCACAAGATTACCAGAGACTGTGGACATACTGCATGAGATACTGTGCAATTTCAAAGTAGTCCCTGTACTACTTTCGTCCGACTTTGATGGGACTTGAGGCAGAGACCTCAAGAATACACAGAAATTGCTTCAAGTCGCGGCAAAAATCATGGCAAAATAACATGACTTTCAGGTCGCAGAAGTGTTAAAGGAGCCTTAACGATTGGATTTTACTACCATGGGTACTTTGTCCGCGGTAGTAAAATCTGATCATTATTCCTGCGCATGTGCTTTAAAGACTATGGACAAATTGTCAGTGCTGGGGGTGAGGATGGGATAAGTGTCAGTGTTGGGGGGAGGATGGGATCAGTGTCAGTGCCGGGGGAGGATGGGATTAGTGTCAGTTCCTGGGGGGGAGGATGGAATCAGTGTCAGTGCCGGGGGGAGGATGGGATCAGTGTCAGTGCCCGGGGGGGATGGTGGGATCAGTGTCAGTGCCTGGGGGGATGGTGGGATCAGTGTCAGTGCCGGAGGGAGGATGGGATCAGTGTCAGTGCCCGGGGGGATGGTGGGATCAGTGTTAGTGCCGGAGGGAGGATGGAATCAGTGTCAGTGCCCGGGGGATAGTGGGATCAGTGTCAGTGCCGGGGGGGGTGGGATCAGTGTGAGTGCCGGGGGGGATGGTGGGATCAGTGTCAGTGCTGGGGGAGGATGGGATCAGTGTCAGTGCTGGGGGAGGATGGGATCAGTGTCAGTGCCCGGGGGCATGGGCGTCCGCTGAAATTTTTTCAAGGGGGGGGCGCTGATACACAGTCGCATTTAACCCTTTCTTTGACCGCTAGCAGGGGGTTAAAAACATGCCCCCCACGTTAAAATGTAAAAACACTGACTATGCCCCCTGCATCTTTTAATATCTCTTTGTCGCTACCCCCTCTCTGGACTCCTTTACATTACACAGCACCCTGCACCTCTGGACCCATTTACATTACACAACCCCCTGCACCTCTGGACACCTTTATATTACACAGCATCCTAAGCCTTTGGGTTAAACTGGTGTACTGGAGTTTGTCGCAGTGTATATGCAGTTTTTCTGCATTTAATCCCCACTTTTATTAGCTTGTGTAATTTTACTGCGTTTTCTGAAAGCACACCAAAGATTCAGTATAGAGAACATTTGGTGCACTTTCAGAAAAAGTTGAAAAAAATGTGTAATCTAATAGAAGTCTGTGGGACTTTGGTGGAGAAAATGGAGATAAAAGCAGGAAATCTGTGTATACACCGGCACACCATCAGTGTAGACCCACTTGAGTCCTAGTTCACATACATACAGTTTTTATGGCTGAATTTGCATTGCACAGACATCCCATGTGATTTGCACAGCAATGCGGTGCAAATCACATGCAATGTCTATGATCACACAAGTGAAAACCCTGGCTAAAGGCATAGCATAGGGTTAATGAAAAACTGCTGGAGGACAAGACAGGAAGTGAAAGATTTGGGAGAGAGAGGCAGAGTACACAGTGACAATGCTGATAACTCACTTGATGTTCCCAGTATGTTCACACTAGTAGTTTAGTCTCTTTAGCTATCAGCTACTTGTTTAAATGTTCCCGCCCACACACTCCTTTCAGAGCAGCACACGGGCTGTGCACAGAGCATGGATGATGGTACACAGGAACAGAGGGGAGGGAGGGGGCAGAGCAGATGCAGCCTCTTCCATTTCTGTGGAAGGGGGGTGGTTGTACTCGCTGGGATGTGACAATTTAACAGAGTGAGACACACAGCATTGTGCATATGGGTCAGTCCACCTGAGCTCTCCCTTCACTGTCAGCATGTCTCATCGCTGCTGCACTACCAAGCCTGTCCTGCTCTCACTGTTTCAAGTGTCTTCTCCTACGATCCTAGGGGGGGGGGGCAAATGACCCCCGTTGCCCTATGAAGCGGACGCCCATGCCCGGGTTGTTGGTGGGATCAGTGTCAGTGCCAGGGGAGGATGGGATCAGTGACAGTGCCCAGAGGGAAGGGTGGTATCAGTGTTAGTGACCGGGGGGGTGGGATCAGTGTCAGTGCTAGGGGGAGGATGGGATCAGTGTCAGTGCCTGGGGGAGGATGGTGGTATCAGTGTCAGTGCCGGGGGGATGGTGGGATCAGTGTCAGTGCTCCTCAGCTCAGATGGAGTTGCTGCAGCCTGAACGGAGTATATGCACTCTCTATCTCTCTCCCACCAGCCCCTCAGCTCCGGAGCAGCAGTGTCCACCTCAGACGGAGTTGCTGCAGCCTGAATGCAGTGAATGCACTCTCTCTCTCCCACCAGCACCACCCCCTCCCCCCTCAGCTCCGGAGCAGCAGTGTCCCCCTCAGACAAGTTGCTGCAGCCTAAATTAAGTGAATACACTCTCTCTCTCTCCCACCAGCAGCACCCCCCCCCCTCCGCTGCTGCTGGTGGGAGGGAGAGAGAGAGAGAGTGCATTTACTCCATTTAGGCTGCAGCAACTCTGTCTGAGGTGGACACTGCTGCTCCGGAGCTGAGTGAGGCGGCAGGACTGGGAGTGAACTGTTGGCTGGGTGGGGGGGCCGCTGCTGACGCTGGTGGTAGCGGGGCTGGCTGGCAGTGCTAGCGGCTGCGGGGCTCAGTGGTGAGACTGGGCTGGCACTGGCAGGCAATTGTGGATGTGGGGGTGCTGCGGGGGATGGAGCCGGTCATAACACTTACCTTCTGGTTGGCGCCGCTCCTCCATGACGCTCCAACACGCGCTCCAGAATACCGAAAGTGATGTACTGGCAGTGGCACTGACCTCTCCTCCGGTCCCCGCTACGCCATCCCATGACAGCTAGTGGCCATGCTAGCAAATCACAGGACAGTGGGAGTGTGTGCGGGAGCACAGCTTGCACCCTGCACACACCCTAAACATGGGCAAATCAGCTTCCCAGCCTGCAATAAGCTGATTGCAGGCTGGAAGCTTCCCATAGACCGCCGCATGTCCGGCGCCTTATCACTTTTAAAGTGACATTTTTTTTGTCAATTTTTTATTTTATTTTTTTTACAGCTTGGGGGGGCAGAGCCCGAGCACCCCCTATGGACGGGCCACCACTGGATATATATAATATATATGTACATATATAATTCAAAATACCATATTTGGGTGATAGAATCCAATTAATCTAATCTATGAGATTGTAGGCTACACCCATTCACACCATCACTTACTCCAGATACAACCAAAAAACATACCCAACCAAAAGTATGGCAAATAATTGCCAGGGCACTTTATTGGTTTAACATATGAAAATAAAATAACCAATTATTACGAAGCAGTTGGCAAGTAAAACGTTTTAGCACATTTTGAATTTTTCAATCATATACACATGCTCCATTCTATTATTACACCATGTTATTTTTAGTAGTTTTCAGAATATCACATTAGTTTAGTATTTGTAAGGTAATGCTTAATATGTTCAAAGACCTTGCTTTCAAAGGATGTTGGTGCATAAATTAAATTTTGCCAAATGCAAAGTTCTGGTTTAATTTTAAAACAATATAGATATTATACCACTAATTACTGTAGTTCATATAGACCTAAATCATATATGTTTTACTCTTTATTGATGATGTTACATAATCTGCAATGGAAAATTATCAATTTAGTTCCTTGTATACAATAACAGAAAGCTGGTGCTACTGAGCCCTCACTATGAGTCTGTTTCCAGAGATAATTGCTTAGATTGACAATTCTCACACTCAAATCATCATTATACCGTTAAAATGGTTATTGGCAGAATAGAGCAAATTCATAAAGCAGTGAATGTAACATTAACTTAGAATCCACTGTTGGGGTGTCAATCACTGTCATTTAAAACATGCACCAGGAAGACATCTGCCGTTATTGTTTGGTAATTGTCACGTTCGCAGTTTTATAAAAATATCCCTCCAAGATTCAATGGCAACCTACTTTATATAATGATTATATGTAGGTAAGGAATAGAACGGACATTTCTTAACCCCTTCATGAAGGAGGGTAAAACAAATCTTAAACCTGAACACAATTTTGCGATTTTGACATGTCTGTACATATTATCGCAACTACTTTGTGTATCCAGGTGAATAATGCCTTGTTTTTTCAGGACTAATTGGGTTTTCTTTTGGTGGTAGATGGTAATAGACATCTCCTATGTATTTATTTTTTATTATTAGATAAAACTGTCTCAAAAATAGTAAAAAATAAATAAATAATATATATAGATATATATTTAAAATATAGTCATGTTCTTCTTGCTGCTGCTATTAGCTACAACCAAAGAACAACCAGAGATAAATTCCCCTGATCTGAGGATTAAAGTGATACAACATATGTTTATTTTCATTGTTGTTTGTAACGATAGTCAAGCCCAGAAAAAATGGTGCACATTTTTTTTTTTTTTTTTTTTATCCTACCTAAAACACAATGACAATTACTGACACTGATACTTGTTTAAAAAAATGTTTTTTTTTTTTTTTTTAATCCTACCTAAAATACCCTGACCCTGGTGCACATTTTTTTTTTTATCCTACCTAAAACACAATGACAATTACTGACACAGATACTTGTTTAAAAAAATGTTTTTTTTTTTTTTTTTTTAAATCTTCCTAAAATACCCTGACCCTTGACTTTTTACTCTAAGGCCAAGTACACACGATCGGTCAAACCGATGAGAACGGTCTGATGGACCGTTTTCACCAGACCAAACCGATCGTGTGGGCACCATCGGTTATTTATCCATCGATTAAAAAAAGAAAACTTGTTTTAAATTTAACCGATAGACGCCTAACCGATAGCAAAAAAATTATCGTTTGTAGGAACGTCCATCCGTTAAAAATCCATGCATGCTCAGAATCAAGTCGACGCATGCATGGAAGCATTGAAAGTCATTTTTCTCAGCACGTCGTTGTGTTTTACGTCACTGCGTTCTAATGCGATCGTTTTTTAACCGATGGAGTGTAGGCACACCTGACCATTAGTCAGCTTCATCGGGTAACCGATGGAAAAATCCATTAGACCTTTCTCATTGGTTTGACCAATCGTGTGTACAGAACTTTGCTCTAACTCTGACACTGACCTAGCACAAACCGTGTTCTTAATCAGAGATGTCAAACTCAATTTAATCGCAGGCCGCATCAGCATTATGGTTGCACTCAAAAGGCCATTTGTATCTGTAAGACCAGGTGTCCAGAGCACCCCATCCCCTCACATCAGATGCCAAGTGCCCCCCCACCATTAGAAGTTAAAAGTCCTCCTCCCTCCCTTACATCACAATGCACCCCCCTTACCTTGTGCTGCTGCCAGGAAAAATCTGGATGTGGAGCTGGGAAGCGGCAGGTGGGGAGGTGGGGGTGCATTGGCTGCACAGATAGGAGCAGGATCTGTAGGAAAAGTTCTGTTCTCTTCTCTGCTACCAACCCCTGAGACAAAAAAAGGGGTGGAGTCAGATACAAGCCTCTCTGAGGCTGCATAGAGAAGTACAAGATCTGGTGGAGAAGTTCTGTCCTCCTCTCTGTCGCTGACTGCTGAGGCAAGGTGGGGGCAACAATGAGTGGGGTTACTGCAGCTGCAAGAGAGATGCAAGGGCCACATGAAATAGGCTGAATTCGGCCCCCGGCCTTGTGTTTCAAGATGTGTTCTAGATATCCTTATTATTATGTCTCTTTTTTCACACACTTTTGTTTGTTTACATTTTTCACCTCTACCATGGAAAAAAAGATACAATGAGGGGAAATCAGTTAAGCTGCTGAACCACTTTTCTGGTGTTAAATCCCTCTTGTTAATGTATTGCCCCAAATTCATAAGGCACTTGCAACACTTTTGGTTCTGAAAGTGACTCCTGCATCACATTTAGATTTAGTTATAAAAAAATGTGCCACTTTTAAATTGTGGTGCATTGAATATACTAAATTCACAGTATATATCAACAGTTCCTATGTTATGAAAGTAGAGCTAATGAGAACCAACTCTATTTTGGCATACTGGTGAGTGAAACTGGTGAAGACAGATTTAAAGTGTCTTGTGTGCATTCTAAAAATGGCTTGGCATGTGCCAAATTCATGTACAAGATTTTGACAGCTACAGTGGAACCTTGGTTTAAGGCCCCATACACACGAGCAGACACATTTGTTCAAATCGGTCGGGCAGACCGATTTTAACAAATCTGTCTGCTGGGGATGTATTGGTTTGATCGTATACACACGATCAAACCAAAATCCCCGCCAGCAGACGGCGCGGTGACGTGGCGGTGACGTTGACGCCGCCACGTCACCGCACCAGGAAGTAAATCACTTCCGCGCATGCGTCGAATCTATTCGCCGCGTGTGCGAGAAGACATGTCTGCTGGTTAGCGTACTAACCAGCAGACATGTCGGGCGGACGGGTTCCCAGCCGACAGATTTCAAAGGCCGACGTTTCCAGCAGATAGATTTGATCGTGTGTACGTGGCCTAAGAGTAACTTGGTTTGAGAGCTTTTTGATTTGTGAGCACTTTTTTAATTCTGACTTGGTTGGCGAGTGTTGACTTGCAAGACAAGCAGAATTCAAACTAAATAGGCCTGCAGTACTTCATTTGGCCTGAGGTACGGGGCACAGAAGCCGAGCAGAGCCGAAAATAGCCTGCAGTACCTCATTTGGCCTGAGGTACGGGTGCAGGAGCTGAGAAAACCCGAACATTGACATGCAGTACCTCATTTGGACTGAAGTACGCGGGTGCAGGAAACGAGCCGAAGTGTCCTCGGGCTTTTCAGCTGGTTTTTGGGCGCTCTCTGGAACCCCCCACCTCTGGCAGCATTCGGTATTGCATCCCATTGAATTCAATGCCTGGAACGGATTATGCTCTGAATCCGAGGTTCAACAGTATATGAATTTGGAGCACTCTGCACCACTTTTTCAAAATATATCTCTGCCAGTCTTTATGAATTCCGGTTCCAGACCTCCCAGTTCCCAATGATTTCTATGAGACCCGGAGCCCTCAGAGAGAACTCTCTGTATTGGGAGTGTGCCATGTAGTGCGCTCCCAGCACAAAGCCATGTATGCATATATGCAGCCTCCCAGAAGAAAACCCACTTCAGTAAGGCTGCATATTTGTGTAAACACGGCAGGGGTTCATATAAAAAACGTCCTATAAGCATTATTTTTCTTTATTTGATTTTGCTTTAATGCTTCTTTATGTAGGCAATTAAATTTTATTGGAAACTGCTATGATGTTTTTATTTTAGAAACTAACAGACAAATGTGTAAAAGAAAACCACTGAAAAGGAGCCTGGGTTATAGAATAGTATTTTTTTTTTTAGCAAAATGTACATCTCTATGAATAATACTGCTGTTCAATTTTCCATACATTTTAATATAGTTCCATGCTGGAGATAAGTGCTGACATTAGAAAGCTGTTTGCAAATAATAAACATCTTCTTGCAGAAATGAATATCTAAGAATATCATTTACCTCTGCTGTGAAGCTATTCCTGTGCCTGTAAAATCACTACTTATTAGTCCCCAAGAACAACAAGAAAAACTATGGCGTGACTAAACAGGATGCAGTTTAAAACTAAACTCTAAAAAGACATTATGACCTTTACAGTATTAGTGTATAAAAATTACATTTTGGAGATAACTCTTCAATGGCACCATGAAACAAATGCTGCAGATGTGATTGTGGATTGTTTATCTATGTGTGGAGATGATTTTGCATTAAACTTTTCCAACCGTATTTCATAGCTCTCCAATTGTCCCTGATTTCAAGGGACTGTCCCTGATTTGAAGCAATGTCCCTCTTTCATCCACATTTGTCCCCTTATTTTGGTCTAATCTATATAGTTGTATATAAATGAAATTTTTATCTATCAAAAAATGTTTTCCAGCGCTTAACCTTTCATCTGATTTCTAAATGGCTGCATTTGTAAATTCAAAAAGCCAATACAAGGAATAGTAGTGGTAAAAAAGCACTTGTGGGTTTTAACAATCTTGTTTATTTTTTGTACAATTCTCCTTTAATGGGGCGTGACAAGGGGTGTGGCCTATGCCTGCATACTTTTGCTGATGTTTCTCATTTTAATCTCAAAAAGTTGGGAGGTATGCATATTTATGCTTTCAATGCCTTATGTGTTTTCAGTGAAACTAGAATTGGAGACCATTACACACATATTTTAAACTCCGGAATGCGGAAGAATTATTAAGAACAGTTGTAGATACATATGGAAATGTAAGACCTACAAATATAATAATGCTGAACTCTGGGATAAGCATATATTGTGTAAATGCAAGAAGCATGTGTATTTGTACTTATATCTTGTGCCTTTGTGCAGGAGCTTTCTGTAATAAAGAGCAATGACTACTGCTTTCTCTCCTTGCAGGTGACTGCCTTGTCTTTGTCCCCCTTCTGTAGTTTTTTTTCAGGCAGCCTGTAGTGAGTGGGCCTGATGGGTCCCTCCACAGTACTGTTCTCTGCACATGCTGTGTATAGATTTTAGAAAAAGTACACTTTTTAAAAGTTGCCTTTCTTTGTGATTAGGGATGTAGTATGTTGTTGTGATATTGGGGGTGTTTAGCTCAGTGGTAGATGCTATTTTTTTGCAGTGAGTCCATGTCACACAGGCGTTATGGATAAGGGCCTAGTAGCCCATGTTTTTTAACCTCCCTGGTGGTATGATTTTTGATGCTAAAGCGGTAAAATTATTTTGTGTGGAAATTTGGCATTTTATATTGTAGGCCTGTAATTCTTAGGAATAACTCATTTAAATATGTCCAAACCAGAGTCTAGTAGACTTACCGGGTATGATAACATTTGAAATTATAATATAATAAATAACTATAAATAATGACACAATAATAATATAATAAATAATAATACATTTTATTCAATACATTTTAGTCAATAATATAATCAAATCAAGGGTGCAATATTACTAGTCATATTGCTTCAGTAAAAATCCCGTGCATAAACATTTTGAAACATGGGACTGCACAAAGTCCAACGCCAAAATCAGAACAATGAAACCTGGTTTCCTTTCGGATTTTCCTTCCAGAGTTATCGCGCTTTTAGCAACAAACTACACACATCTTAGTGGGTGCTAACTTTTATTCAGTTGGTGGGATGTAGTCCGTGAAGTGACCGGGTTGACAACACCAGCAGCATGATGCCCGGCTCTATTCACAGCCGTTGGTGTTTGGTTGTTCAGAAAGATCAGTTTGGCAACTTAAAGGGGTGTTCCAGCCAAAAATTGTGTTTATTAAAAGTCAGCAGCTACAAAAAGTGTAGCTGCTGGCTTTTAATAAACAATCACTTACCTGCTCCTGCGTTCCAGCGACGCGCCGACCCCGGGGCTCCGCTCCTCTCCCCCCCTCCCCAGCTGGCGTCTCCATCCCGACTGTGGGCACCCAGCCGTGACAGCCTTCGGTTTCACGGCCGGGCACCCACTGCGCATGCACGAGCCGCACTGCGCATGCGCGCGCGGCACAGCTCGCCGCTGATTGGAGAGGCGATCGCATGGGACCTGTCATGTGTCCCATGTGATCGCCTACAGGGAGGGGCTGGTGTAGGCGATTAAGGCTTAATCGCCTAACCAGCCCCTCGGCGGAAGCAGGAAGTGGGACAGGAAGTCCCACTCCTACTGAAGCCCCCACTCCCCCCCCCAAAAAATTACATGCCAAATGTGGAAATGAGGAAATTAAACAAAAGTACATTTTTAGGGTGGAACTCCTCTTTAACAAACAAAGTCAGCATGAACCACAGGCTTGTCACTCTTTTTTTTTTTTGCAGAATGTAGGCATTCCACAAGCATTGCTCAAGAAGATGCCTGAAGTCAAAAATAGTTGTAGGTATCCCAATGTGTAGTTATCTTCAACATCCACTTTCATGCCAAGTGTTCCAGTAAATGGGAATCTTGGGGGCACTGCGTGATCCGTACCACAGTCAATAGAGCACCAAGTCCGCACATCACTGAGCTCAGTCGCAGGATTGTCGCTGAAATCACGTTCTGTGCCTGATGACGGATTTCCCCACAAATCTCTATCACTCAATTGATTCTGTATCACTATCGCTGTTTTCCAGCAGGTCATTGATTTCAATAGAAGTTGCCTCCAAGTCCGATCACTGTCTTAACAGAAGCAACTTTACAGGAAAAGAAAAAAGTTTACTCAGGCAAACCCCTCACAGAGCTGATTATTCTGTGATTGGCCACAGCCAAAGTCGTCTGTCCTAGAGGCAACTTTAAGTCGCGTTGTAAGTTGCTCCAAGTCGCACTGAAGTCGCCTTGCACAGTCTCGCTGAAGTCACCTTGCAAAGTCGCGCTGTAAGTCGGGGTGTCACTATGTGAACCGGCACTTAGACGCTGATTGGGTACCATGCACAGCTGCACCAGATTTTGCACTCTCCTGTTTTAGTAAATCAACCCCACAGAGTGTCAGAAAAATGACAACATTTTCTATCTATCTATTTCTATACCCTTTCCAGGTCAAAAAATTAAAAAAGTATCAACGTGAAAAAATTTGCACAAGAGTTAACTTTTCTGATGACTAAATCCATTTTAAAGTGACTGACTAGCAGCATCTTGGACCACTCAGACAAGAAATGATGTCGTAATTCAGCTGGCAAACTCCAGTATTAGGAGACTGTGGTCTGATGTTTTTGGGCACTGTTAGACTGATCCAATTAGGAAACCTAGAAACATAGAAGAGTGATGATGTCTGAGTATAGCTCTGTGTTTGATCCAGGCATAATTGAATCCAATTAAAACCAGACATACCAAATAATGAATTCAACAGATAAGGTCTGAGGACATCTTTTTTTTCTTATGATTTCATTGCCAGCCATCTAGGTACTTAGCCATTGGCAAAACTGGAAAGTTTGATTTCACTTGATGTTTTCTTTACATGTCACAAAATGTCAGTGCTGAAAAATGTTACCCTGTGAACTACTAACTACTTATTTTCTTTTGTAGTTCCTTGGAAGCACAGAGGTTGAACAACCTAAAGGCACTGAAATAGTGAGAGATGCAGTTAGAAAACTCAAGGTAAGAAAATATAGACTTAATTTACTAGTTTTGTTTTAATAAAGTGGTTTTCTAAATGTCTTTCTGTGTCTATCAGCAGTATCAGACTATGTTGTCTGTCAAGTTAGAGTGAGGACACGCCTTCAAACTACATTTTGGCAGCCTGTAGTCCTAGATTACTGTGAGGAGGCAACATTTAATAAGCATGGATAAAGCAGTGGATTTATTTGAAATCCATATAAAAAATTTGGACTATTGGGAAAAATGATTTCAGTAGCAGAATTTATGAATCAGCATAAAATACACTGTTAGTCCTCAGATGTTACAAAGGGTGACAGAGAGTGTCATATATTATAAAAAATAAATAAAAAAATCATAGACTGCTCACATGTACTAACATATTTCATAGACTGTTTGCATTACCACATGTATTCAAATGATATAATAGGCTGCTGGCATGTTAATGCTTACCATTATTCTCTTACTGACATACAGTAGAAGCTGTTCTGTAGAGGTCCAAGTCACATTCAAGTAACAGAATAAATTGCCTTTTTTCAAACATACAATATGACATTTACATAATTAGCTTTATGAAAAAGTAACAAAAAAAAATAACATCAAATATAGGAAATCAATAAATATTTTAGCAGAATCACCATTCTTAGCAAGATGCCCCATCATGGCCCAAAGTTGTCACATACTGTAGTTGAAGGTTGTGTTTGCTTTTTTCTTTATATATATATTTGTAGTCAGAGTCTTCAAGTAAGAAATGTGATAACCCTAACAACCAAGGCCTGAATTGTGCCTTGGCCTAGCTGGTCAGTATGCCTGAGAAGAGGACATACCCTGAATGTAAGAATAAGAAAAAAGTACAATGAGTATGTATGAAGACTGGAGGAAACGGGTGGATGGGAACCCTGAAAGAGATGTCGACACTGGACCCAACAGGGTAGGAGGATAATATACCCTCAGACTCCTCCCACAAACACAGGCTAGCCTTCGGCCAGCCTTTACACATATTTACACACACACTAATGCCACAGACACACGGTCGGAATTTCCGTCAACAAATGTTTGATGTAAGCTTGTCGGAAATTCCCACCATGTGTATGCTCCATTGCGGACATTTGCTGTCGGAATTTCTGACAACAAATGTTTGAGAGCTGGTTCTCAATTTTTCCGACAACAAAAGTTCTTGTCTGAAATTGCGATCGTGTGTAGCCAATTCCGACGCACAAAAATCCACGCATGTTTGGAATCAAGCAGAAGAGCCACACTGCCTATTGATCTTCATTTTTCTTGGCTCCTTGTGCCTGTTGTACGTCACTGCGTTCTTGACGTTTGGAATTTCCGACAACATTTGTGTGACCGTGTGTATGCAACACATATTTGAGCCAACAATATGTTGGAAAAAAATCCACAGTTTTGTTGTCGGAATGTTCGATCGTGTGTACGCGGCATTGCAGTATACATAATTGGTGATTTACCTGCCAGGTGTGGTGGAACATATGAATCACTCCATATGACTGCACTGGGCTAGTCATTGTCGTCAGATGGGTAATCTATGGCCCTTTTGTAAGCGCTGACTCCAGTGACTGTGAGATCTCCTTTTGTCATTGCTGGATGAATAAAGAATCTTGTTATCTGGCCACCATTATTTTCCAGCACTGCCTTAACCCCCCCTGGCGGTATTCCCAAGTCTGACTCGGGGTTAGATTTTTATGCTGCGATCGGTAACCCCGAGTCAGACTCGGGCTCGCCTCGCAGCTTTCACAGGCAAGGTTTACTTACCTTGTCCGTGGATCCAGCGATGCATCCACGCTGTGTGAGCGAGCGGGTGCTCGCTCGATTCACACAGTGTCCCCGTCTGCCGCCGAGCTCCGTTCCCTGCGACGTTACGACGCACAGGGGCGGAGAACAGCGCCATATTCAAAAAAGTAAACAAACACATTACATACAGTATACTGTAATCTTATAGATTACAGTACTGTATGTAAAAAATACACACACCCCTTGTCCCTAGTGGTCTACCCAATGTCCTAATAAAAATGGTTCTTTCTCCCTGCAAACTGTAGATTGTCCATAGCAACCAAAAGTGTCCCTTTATGTCAAAAATGGTTTTAAATCAGCTAGAAAACAGCGATAATCACTTGCAGAATTGAACTATAGCGATTTTTGGGGGAATTTGTCATAAAAAAATAAAAATAATGACAGCGACAATTCTGCAACTGAGCAAATTTCAGTGTTTTTGTTTTGATTACATTATTGAATTTGTTTTATTATAATTATATTATTATTTGTTAGAATTATTTATAATTATTTATTATATTATAATTTGTAATTTTGTTTTAAAAAAATGTCATACCCGGGATGCCTATTAGACTCTTGTTTGGACAGATTTAAGTGAGTTATTCCTAAGAACTGCAAGCCTACAGTATAAAACGCCAAATTTCCTTGCAAATAATGGTACCGCTTTCAGCACCTAAAAACTGAAAGAATCATACCGCCAGGGAGGTTAACCCACTTGAACATGGAGTTCACCAGAGCTTCACAGGTTCTCACTGGAGTCCTCTTCCACTCCTCCATTATGACATCATGGAGCTCCTCCACCTTCCGTTTAACCACTTCCTTACTGGGCACATATACCCCTTCCTGACCAGGTGAAATTTCAGCTTGTGGCACTGCATCACTTTAACTGACAATTGCGCGGTCGTGCGACATGGCTCCCAAACAAAATTGGCGTTCTTTTTTCCCACAAATAGAGCTTTCTTTTGGTGGTATTTGATTCCCTCTGCGCTATAAACAAAAATAGAGCGACAATTTTGAAAAAAAAAAACTATATTTTTTACTTGTTGCTGTAATAAATAGCCCAATAAAAAAAAAAAAAAAAAAAAAAATATTCTCAGTCTAGGTCATACGTATTCTTCTACATATTTTTGGTAAAAAAAAAAAAAAATCTCAATAAGCGTCTAGTTTGCGCAAAAGTTATTGCGCTTACAAAATAGGGGACAGAATTATTATTATTTTTTATTATTTATTTTTTTTACTACTAATGGCGGCGATCAGCATTTTTTTCGTGACTGCGACATTATGGCGGAGACATCGGACACTTTTGACACATTTTTGGCGCCATTCACATTTATACAGCGATCAGTGCTATAAATATGCACTAATTACTGTATAAATGTGACTGGCATTGAAGGGGTTAACACTAGGGGGTGAGGAAGGGGTTAATGTGTACCCTAAATTGTGTTCTAACTGTGGGGGGAGGGGGGGTGACTGGGGGAGGTGACCGATGCTGTGTCCCTATGTACACGAGACACAGATCGGTCTCCTCTCTCCCCTGACAGGACATGGATCTCTGTGTTTACACACAGAGATCCACGTCTTGTCCCTGCAGCCGCCGATCCCGAGTGCCTGGCGGACATCACGGCCGCCAGGCATGCACATCGGCATGTCAGCGATGCGGAGGGCACGCACGCGTCGGCGCTGGGCGCGCGCGCCGCCGACGGTGGCGCTCGCGCACCCCCCAGTGGCCAGACGGAGCGCAGGCCGTAAAAACAGATATAGATACAGAATAGAGATTCAGGACATCCCTTCGGCTGTACAAAGTCGTATGGCCGTTGGGAAGTGGTTAAAGATGCCCCACAGATGCTCAATAGGGTTTAGGTATGGAGACATGCTTGGCCAGTCCATCACCTTTACCCTCAGCTTCTTTAGCAAGGCAGTGGTTGTCTTGGAGGTGTGTTTGGAGTCCTGCAGCCCAGTCTCTGAAGGGAAGGGATCATGCTTTGCTTCAGCATGTCACAGTACATGTTGGTATTCATAGTTCCCTCAACTAACTGTAGCTCCCCAGTGCCAGCAGCACTCATGCAGCCCCAGACCATGAAACTCTCACCACCATGCTTGACTGTAGGCAAGACACACTTGTCTTTGTACTCCTCACCTGGTTGCCATCACACATGCTTGACACCATCTGAACCAAATAAGTTTATCTTGGTCTCATCAGACCACAGGACATGGTTCCAGTAATCCATGTCCTTAGTCTGCTTGTCTTCAGCAAACTGTTTGTGGGCTTTCTTGTGCATCATCTTTAGAAAACGCACTCCTTCTGGGACGACAGCCATGCAGATCAATTTGATGCAGTGTGAGGTGTATGGTCTAAACACTGACAGATTGACCTCCCACCCCTTCAGCCTCTGCAGAAATGCTGACAGCACTCATACGTCTCTGACTAAATACAACTTGTGGATATGATGCTGAACAAGTGCACTCTACTTCTTTAGTCGACCATGGCGAGCCCTGGTCTGAGTAGAACCTGTCCTGTTAAACCGATGTATGGTCTTGGCCACGTGCTTCATCTCAGTTTCAGGGTTTTGCCAATCTTCTTATAGCCTAGGCCATCTTTATGTAGAACAACAATATTTTTTTTTAGATCTTTAGAGAGTTTTTTGCCATGAGGTGCCATGTTGAACTTCCAGTGACCAGTATGAGAGTGAGAGTGATAACACCAAATTTAACACACCTGCTCCCCATTCTCACCTGGGACCTTGTAACACTAACGTGTCACATGACACCGGGGAGGGAAAATGGCTAATTGGGCCCAATTTGGACATTTTCACTTAGGGGTGTACTCACTTTTTTTTGCCAGTGGCTTAGACATTAATGGCTGTGTGTTGAGTTATTTTGAGGGGACAGCAAATGTACACTGTTATACAAGCTGTACACTGACTACTTTACATTGTAGAAATGTGTAATTTCTTCAGTGTTGTCACATGAAAAGATATAATAAAATATTAACAAAATGTAAGGTGTGTATTTATTTTTGTGAGATACTGTGTGTGTTTATATATATATAATTAGCAGAGGCCCTATATAAAAAAAATTTATGGGAGTTGCAATTTCCCAGATCTCATATTTAAGAGGACCTGTCATGCTTTTTTCTATTACAAGGAATGTTTACATTCCTTATAATAGGAAAAAAAGTGACCCAAAGTATACATTTTTTTTTTAAAAACAATGTAAAAATAAAAAAATAAAGTAAAATAAATAAGATTTGTTTTAATATATAAAGCGCTTTGTCCCGACAAGCTTGAGCACAGAAGCAAACGCATACGTAAGCAGCGCCGACATGTGAAAGCGGTGTTCAAACTACATATGTGAGGTATCGCAAATGGTGACCTAGGTACTTGAAAGGAATCAGCGAGCTTAGGATGGTAGAACCAGGACCATCTTAATAGCATCATGGGCCCCTGGGCAAACTATGGGGCCTCTACAAGCTTGCCCCAATTTACGCACCTACTCTCAAGGATGAAAGTAGAAAATTTCTACTTTACAGCGTGTCACTTGCTACTGTTCCCTGCCACCAGATTCAGAGTGTCACTTGCCACCGTCACCTGTCACCAGATTCAGCATGTCACTTGCTACCGTCCCCTGCCACCAGATTCAGCGTGTCACTTGCTACCATCCCCTGCCACCAGATTCAGCATGTCACTTGCTACCGTCCCCTGCCACCAGATTCAGCGTGTCACTTGCTACCATCCTCTGCCACCAGATTCAGCATGTCACTTGCCACCGTCACCTGTCACCAGATTCAGTGTGTCACTTGCCATTGTCACCTGCCACCAGATTCAGCGTGTCACTTGCCACCCATCCCCTGCCACCAGATTCAGCATGTGACTTGCCACTGTCCCCTGCCACCAGATTCAGCGTTGGTGTGGTAGGTAACACCCGCGCTGCTAGTAAATAAAACAGTATATTTTAAAGCTGCTGACACGGCTGTTAGATAAAGCAAAAACGAGACTAGTGGAAAAGGTGTGTCGCGCTAAACAAACATGAATATTGCATATACTCGCATACAAATGCAACGCATGATAAGCAATATATAAATTATAGATAAATACAATATATGAGATTATATAATAATCATACACCCAATGTGATATTCTAACAATAAGGTGAAACAAATGTCCAAAAAATTAATGGCTGCCAAGAAAGAAAGTCCCAATGATGAATAACAACACTGGATCAATTCAATGTGACTTCTGAAATATGGGTGAAACCCTCCACCGGTGATGATGCAGGCTTACCGGAAGATGTGGACTCAAACAAACATACATATTGTGAGTCAAGCAGGCTTAAAATCAGGAGGGTATCCCGGGGTCTCTCCAGGAACAGAGGGCCAACCGTTAATATCCCGTCTGGTGTGATAGCCTATGTAGCTTGTAGATATGTGACTGGTTCTCAGAGATGTTCTAAGTCATAGATAGAGGAGAGGAAAAGAGGAGGCAACATAGCATAATACTGTAGCAAAAAACAAATGCACTTACAATTGAAAGTAGTGGACAGCGCATATAGGAACAATAATGGCGGCAGTGGAGTCTTCCCGATGCGTTTCGTGTCATCACACGTCTTCTGGGGGTGACTGACCACTGCAGCCCACTCCTTTAAATAGGTAAAGTCCCCCATAATGGGAGCCAAGCTAACCTGTGATGAAAAAACATTTAGTGCTGACACTTCCGGTTAGAGCAAACATAGAGGCGCGGCGTGCGTTCCACGCCTCGCTCTCATAACTCGTATGCGCTCCAAAAAGTGTAATTTCCGGTGACAGGTGGAACGCAGCGTCATTTCTGGGTAATTCCGGATCATAGAGCACGGCGGAAGCTCGCGTTCCACCCCTCTCAGTGATGTGCATTCCGGAAGCGGCTAAAGCGTCACTTCCAGGGGGTTAGTGGAGCGCAATGAAAACAAACGCTCCACCTACCTGTCACTATATGCGTTCCGGACATGACCACCGGACGTATTAAAGAATAGTGATTGCGTTCCAGCTACGGCAAAATGTACCATACAATAGTTAGACAATCCTGCCATAACCATGTATGTGCAATCACATATTAATTATGGAGGCAAAGGAAGCACAAAAATGTGAAACACACTGGGAGACAAAATTCAACCTTATGGCCGATATGCACACCAGATGGGGGTGCGCATCAGAGTGTGCCTAATCTCACTCAATGGGGCAAAAATTACAAAACAATAACGTCACGCACGTGATCGACAATGAATAAAAATGTTAGGATAAGGGATGTAAAATCAAATTTACAAAAAAAAAAAAAAAAACTGGGAAAAATGTGCATGTTTAAACCACTACGGAAAAAACATGCCATAACAAGAAGTGTGAGCTGGACTCCCATTGTAGGTAAGTAGGTAAACCCTTGTGCTAACAAATGGTATATAAAAGAGCATTAAAAATTACAATAAAAAATACAGTGCTGTACTGACAGAACTGATAACTAAAATGAATGAAAATGTAAATATAATTACATAGAAAAGGCTTAGAGATCCCAGAATCAGAACACAATACATAACACAAAGACACATTGTAATAACAATATGTAAATATGTAAAAATTCATCTGAAAATCGTGACCTAAATCATAGATGTTAAGACATATCGATAAACGCATTTATGTCCCATTCAACATTCATACCCAATGGACGATGAGATTGGAGTTCGTAGATCCAAAAAGTCTCCAAACTTGAGACACCTCTTGTTTTGGCCCCCCCTCTCCATGGAGGTATGTACCTATCGATGACAACAAATTTGGTACCAGTGGGGTCCCTATTGTCAGTCACCCCCAGAAGATGTGTGATGACACAAAATGCGTCCGGAAGACTCCACTGCCGCCATTACTGTTCCTATATGCGCTGTCCACTACTTTCAATTGTAAGTGCATTTGCATATTAAAAGATTTGTGTTTTGCTACAGTATTTCTTTCAAATGATTTTTATTAAATTTTTCACAGAACAAACATAAGCCGGTTTACAATATCGGCACACACAGTACCAACAATTCTTCAGTACCGAGTAGGGATATTAAAAAAAACAACAACACAATAACGATTAAGTAAAAAAAGAAAGGCGAATAAGAAATATGCCCTTATGACCAATAAAGTAGAACGGACCTAGCATCCTACATCTACTTGTGGATGCGTCGGCCCCTAAAGCCGGTATGGCACAGGCATTGATATCTTAGGATGCTACACAGCAGTACAAAGTACAATTGGGAATAGAGTGACACAGAGAAAATAAAAAAAATAAAAAGAAATACAAAACACACACTAAAACGAATAAATCAAAAAACGTCACACCAGAGGATACATCACAAAATGCTGGATCCAAAACTTGTATCGGAACACGTATGAGGAGCTTATGTACACAAGGAAGATTGAAGGCAGTAGTCTCAAGAATAAACCAAACGTCATAGGCCCACTTTGCAGGTTGTCAGGCAATTCCATGGGAGGTTACTAACCTACTAAGGGATCGTATTTAAGCGTCCATGGGTTCCACCCCATGTTAAAGGATGGAAGATTTTGGGATTGAATAGCGAAATGCTTCTCATATGATTTTTTAATATTGACCCTTCGGATAACTTCTTCTATACTGGGGACCTGTTGGGATTTCCATTTAGAAGTGATAGTTAATCTGGCAGCTATTAAGACATGAGTCACTATGGTTCTGAATTGTTTGGGGATACTATTAATGGTCAAGGAAAGGAGTGCGAGATGAGGGGTTGGGATAGTTACCTCTCCTGTAACCGAGGTTATTAGTTTAAAGACTTCACACCAAAATTTGCGTATCACTTTGCAGCCCCAAAGAATGTGGTAAAGGTTTCCCCTTGCCCCACATTGCCGCCAGCATAGACTAGAGTCTAGATCAAAAATCACAGAAAGTCTAACTGGAGTGAGGTACGATCTATGAAGAATCTTCAACGAGAGATCCCAATGATTGGTACAATGGGAGTAATTAAAGCAGGAGCTAACAGCTGCTTTCCATCCCTCCGAAGAGAAAATGGATCCTAAATCTTTTTCCCAATTTAACATGGTAGACGTTTTGGAGAATTTATCTCGTTGTTGGAGAAGGGCGTAAAACCACGACAGGCCCCCAGGCCTACCGTAATTAGCAAGCAGATAACTCCATGCGCCACCGTGAATGTCATAAGAACAGTTAGGGCTCTTGGATCTAAAGTGTAGTATTTGAGCTTTAGCGTAGGCGTGTGAGGAGGGGTTTCTGATAATTAAGTCTCCCCATGACTGAATACCCTCCTCCAACCACTTACGTACATTAAGGTGTGGAATTAAAAATTCACATACTTTGACATTAGTAACTTCTTGATGCAATTTAGACACAGAGTCACAGACCTTGTGAAGTGTCTCCCAGGCCGAGAGAGTCGCTACTATGGAGGGCAGTGGAGGAGATGGGAACTCTACATTGGTCAGTTTGGCAAGTAATACGGAGGGAAAATCCCTATGTTGGATGACAGCCTTTTCTATTTGAACCCAGAGTTTCTCAGATTCCGGCTCAAACCAGGCCTTCATCTGGTCCAGTACAGCAGCTTTATAGTAGAAACGAATATTCGGAAAACCCAAACCCCCATTAGATCTATGTCTTTGAACAGAGGAGTAGGTGACCCTGGGTAGTTTACCTTTCCAAATGAATTGCCTGAACAACTTATCCACCGTATTGAAAAAAGTTTCCGGTATACAAATGGGCAAAGTCCTAAAATAATAAATCAATTTAGGTAAAAGAGACATTTTCAAAGCTGCTATCCTCCCCAACCATGAGAGTTCATAAGACGTAATATGTTGTAAATCATCCTTAACAACCGCAATCAAAGCTGAGAAATTCACATCATACATTGAGGATACCGGAGATGTCAATCTAATACCCAAGTATGGGATGGACTTAGTTACCCATTGAAACGGATATTGTTTCTTTAGTAAAGATATTTGGTATTTGTTAATATTGATAGGCAGTACGCATGATTTCGCGACATTGAGTTTATAGTAGGACACTTCACTGTATTTCTGCAGGATTTTACTGATTCTATCAAGGGACAAAGTTGGTTTGGATAAAGTCAGTACCACATCATCGGTGAACAAACCGATCTTATGGGAATGGTGGGCTACCTCTATTCCAGTAATAGAATCGTCTTAGGTAAAGTAATGATTGTAGCCTGCAGCATTTCCTCAGGGAACGAGGCTGAAGCTGTAGCTTTTTCAAACAACCGTCCTAGGTAGGGAACCAACGTTTGCGAGAACGTCTTGTAGTATTCCGACGTAAAGCCGTCGGACCCAGGGGACTTATTATTAGGTAGGGCCTGAATTGTGTCACTAATTTCGTTGGCCAAGATGGGTGCGTTAAGTAACTTTAGTTCTTCATCAGTTAGAGAGGGGAGGGATACCGATCCCAAAAAAGCAGCTATAGAATTAGCCGTGGGTTGAGGCGTGGAGCTATCTGATCTCAAGTTATATAGGTCTTGGTAGTATTTCATAAACGCGTTAGCTATTTTATCCGGATGATGTTCAACCGAGCCTGTATGAGGGTCTTTAATCGAGGGAAGGTTGGATCGTCTCTGTCGTTTGGAAAGATAGTTAGCCAGCATCTTACCTGCTTTGTTACTCTGAGCATAAAATTTTGCTTTAGTACGTCTAAGCAAATTCTGATGGTCAGAAAGTAACAACAAACGCACCTTTTGTCTACAGTCAAACAGGTCCTTCTCTAAAGTTTGAGACGGTTTCTGTTTGTGGGAGCTTTCTAAGTTCGCTAGATCCTTCAGCAGATTACTTAAAATTCCCCCCTACGTCTCTTATCCCTAGCAGCTGCTTGAATAAGTAGCCCTCTGCAAAAAGCTTTATGGGAACACCAAAGTACATTAATATTGACATCCCCGGTATCATTCAGGACAAAAAATTCAAGAAGCTTTTCATTAATTTTTGAGTAGGAGACTGGGTCCGCCAATATCCTCAGATTGTTCCTCCACAGGTAGGTCTGTGGGACACAGCCCCGACCTCCAATCTGAATGGAGATCGGCGCGTGGTCTGACCATGTAATAGAATGGATCTCAGCAGACTCAACCCGTTTGAGCAGGCCGAGATCGGTCAAAAAAAGATCAATTCTGGAATACACCTTGTGGGGGGAGGAGTAGTAAGTAAAGTCTTTCTCTGAGGAGTGTAAACATCTCCATGGGTCATACAGACCCTTTTCCAACAATAAAGATTGAACCTCCAGTCTATGAGCAGGATTTGTTCCTGAGCAGTCCATGTGTCTGTTGACCACCGAGTTGAAGTCCCCACACAGGAGAAGAGACCCACGTTTAACATTGTCCACTTTTTTTAATAATGACCTCAGAAAAGCACTCTGCCTCTTATTCGGGGCGTAAAGATTTACTATAGTATAGGTGCAGCCGTTAATATCACAGATTAGAATAATATATCTACCATTCAAATCTTTAACGACCTCATGTAGTTGAAACGCAACTGAATGCTTAATGGCTATAAACACACCTCTTTTTTTCACCGGAGCTGGAGCATTGAAAACATGGGGGAATGCTCTGTGCGAGCACTTCGGTTGGTTAGTAGCCATAAAATGAGTCTCCTGTACACACAGAACCTCCCCTTTAAGTCTGTCAACCTCCCTCCACATTGCAGATCTCTTAAAAGGACTGTTCAAACCATGAACATTCATGGAAACCATAGTGAAGGCCATCATTCGGGAGTGAAAGGATATGCTGAGTTCAAAGATGGACTGATGCAATACTCATGTAATATCAATTTGTTACCTTTAGGTGGCAGCAGATGATCAAAAAAGGACGACCAATTTAAGGCAAAGTAGAGCGAAATAGGCATTGTAAATCTTCCAATTGCAAGCATGGAATCATCGATCGGGAGCTCCTTGGGTAAGACGTGAAATAAAAAAGAGAGCAAAAAGAACAAAAAAGAATAAAAAAAACAAAACCAAACTGTAAAAACAAAACAGTAAGACCAGTCACAAAGTGCGAATAATTTCCGCATGGTAATAACAAGGGGGTAACGAACTCCATGTGAGCCTTACGAAACTTTTCTCATAGCCCAGGGAAGTGAAACTTGCAAGCAGCCAGTGTGAAATGGCCCTGGAGCAGATCAGGTAGAGCACCATTCCGGTGAAATCCTAGCAGGAGCTTGCTTGGGTCTTAGATCAGGATGATCGACTGGCAGCAGGTCCCATTTTTTAGCTAAGGTGAGACCTTCCTCCAAACTCCTGACGACAAAGGTGCGGTTCTCCCTGACAATCAGTAGCTTGGTGGGGAACCCCCATGAGTAGGGAATCTTGTGGTTTTGTAAAAGCTTAGTAATGGAGGATAATTTCCTACGGGCCTGCATGGTATGCTGGGATAAGTCTGCGTATACAGAGACATCCGAGTAGGGAGCCGGTAAAGGGTGATTCTTCCTTGCAAAGCGCATAACCTCATCTTTAATATGGAAGAAATGGATTCGAGCAATTATATCCCTTGGTACAGCATCTGGAAGGAATTTGGGCTTAGGGAGACGGTGGGCCCTATCCACGATAATCTCTCTCTCATGGGCTTCAGGTAAAATGACAGCTATGAAACGTTGTACATAATTTCTCAGCGCCTCTGGGGTCACAGACTCCTCTACCCCCCTCATTTTAATGTTATTCCTTCGGGACCTGTCTTCGAGGTCTGCGATCTTATCTCTCATGTCCTGAATATCCCCTTCCGCCTCATTGTGAGCATCAACTAGCTCATTATGTGCAACAGCAAAATTACTCATTTTCTCCTCCACATGGCTGATCCTGTCACCTATAGATGTAACATCAGACTTAATCTGCGCAATACAGTGCATCATGTCTCTGTGAAGGGATCCCCTTAATGTCACCAGCATCTCCTTCATAATAGTATCGCTCAGCGGCTGCCCTGAAGTGGGGAATTCATTAATCTGGTCAATGAATTCCCTTGTACTATTCTGCGAGTCGTTCTGATCTCCCTGCTCACCTGCATATGTGTGGCTGGTGGATCGCTTCTGCGAGGACTTTTGCGGGCTTGTTATGGGAGAGTGACCTGGAGTAGAGCCTCCGCTGCTTGCCAGCGATACCGCCGTGTCGTGCATAGGGATCGAACCACCCGCCCTTCCGCTCCTCGGTGAGCCGCGCCGCAAGTCCGAGGCTCCGGCGCCATCTTGAGGCCCAGGCGTACTAGATGGCGGGTAGAAGTCCGTGAGTTTCCGCGGCTTCTGCTCGTTTTTTTTTTTCGTTTCCCCATCACTCCACAGCGTGTGTAGGGATCGTAGGCTATCAGATGAGGGTCACCAGGGCTAGAGAAGTTGCGTTTAGCCGCTAAGATCTGGCTCGGTATACGGAGCTCTCTCCTCACCCGACCGTCCGCATCAGCTGCCGGCCACGCCCCCGTTTTGCTACAGTATTATGCTATGTTGCCTCCTCTTTTCCTCTCCTCTTTTCCTCTTCTCTATCTATGACTGAGAACATCTCTAAGAACCAGTCACATATCAACAAGCTACATAGGCTATCACACCAGACGGGGTATTAACGGTTGGCCCTCTGTTCCTGGAGAGACCCCCGGGATACCCTCCTGATTTTAAGCCTGCTTGACTCACAAAACGTATGTTTGTTTGAGTCCACATCTTCCGGTAAGCCTGCATCATCACCGGTGGAGGGTTTCACCCATATTTCAGAAGTCACATTGAATTGATCCAGTGTTATCATCCATCATTGGGACTTTCTTTCTTGGCAGCCATTAATTTGTTGGATATTTGTTTCACCTTATTGTTAGAATATCACATTGGGTGTATGATTATTATATAATCTCATATATTGTATCTATCTATAATTTATATATTGCTTATCATGCGTTGCATTTGTATGTGAGTATATGCAATATTCATGTTTGTTTAGCGCGACACACTTTTTCCACTACACCAGATTCAGCGTGTCACTTGCCACCCATCCCCTGCCACCAGATTCAGCATGTGACTTGCCACTGTTCCCTGCCACCAGTTTCATTGTGTCAATTGCCATAGTTACCTGTCACCAAATTCAGCGTGTCACTTGCCACCTATATACTGACTCTCTCCAGTAGTAAATTTTTTTGGTGATTAAATTGTATGGTACATGGTACTATGATACATGAGAACAACAAAAAAGGAAACAGGGACAGATGGACTTGATTCCAAAAAAGAAACAGTCCTTCAAATGATAGACATTTGGTAGGCATAGTTTTCTCAACATTAATTCCACGTATCGTACATTCAGGTATAATTAATACATGATTGCCAGCACTAAAATCATCACAATATGATGTGTAACAACATTTATTATGATATACGGTCATATAAAGTAACCCCTGTGTATAACTTTAGCCTTTAAAAAAATGTAATTGAAAATTATTGAGAAGAAAATATGCGCTGTAGTAAATTTTCAGTAAGTTTGGCATTAAACAATTATGCGTCAAGGAAATTAATGAACAATATCAAATGATTTCTAATTAAAAGTAATTGCAAATATAATTACATTGGTAGGAAAAATGCATTTATTATAAGTTTGTTGAGTTTGAGCAAATGGTTATATGATTTTCGATTTGTTTGTTTTCATTATAATAACAAAAACTCAATAGGGAATGAAAAATGCTTTCTTGTCATTGCAAAAGTAGTTATCATTAGACATGTGCATTCGTTTTCGTTAGAATGCATTTTCGTCCGAAAACGATAACGAAAGTGCAAGAAACGAAAACCGACATAAAAAAATGCTTTATTTTCGTTTTCGTTGCGGTAAAAATTCGATATAGAGAGATTCGACATTAAAGGGAAAATATTCGACATCATAGAGAAAAGATTCAACATTATAGAGAAAAGATTCAACTCTATAGAAATAATGTATTCGACATTACAAAGATTAGATTTCGATTTATGAGAAAATAGATTCGACATTATAGAGAATAGATTAGACATTATTACTAGTCATACAACATTAGAATTCTTGTAGGCGGAAATGTACGATTCGTAAAGATTTGACGTTCCGTCGAATATTCTTTTGACCATTCGACAGAAACCAAGTATTATTGGATTTTTGGACGAAAGCTATTCCCCAACGAAAAACGAAATCAAAACGATTTTCGGGAGTAACTAAATACATTTATTTTCCAAACGAAAACGAAAAAACGAAACAAAATATTCCAGTCTGCACATGTCTAGTTATTATACTCAGTAGTGTCTACAAATGATAGAATTTGTGTGGTTTAATCATTACCTATGTTTCATCATACCTGTGGTGTGCTGTGACAGGCATTTTCTATAGGATTTTACCACTTAAGGGCGGCCCCACGTATGGAGCAGGGCAACCCTTTAACGTGAAATCATATACCTCTATGTGATCTCTTCCATCGGCTCTGGGGGGGACCAATCACAGCGAGAGCCAATCAGCGTGTCCAGCAGCCGTGATGACCACTGGCCACCCGCGATTGTTTGGGGGGAATGGCAGAACGGCGCTCTGCCTATCTAAAGAAGGCAGTCTGTCGTTCTGTCAGCAAGGGAGAGAGATCTGTGATTCCTGCTAATCAGGAACACAGATGTGTCTCTTCCTCGAGTCAGTCCATCCCTTTGATTGCCCCTTCCAGTGTCATTTATAGTGTCATTGCATTTTTTTTTAGCACTGATCAATGTATTGGAGTCACCAAAAAGGGTCACTTAGTGTCAGATTCTGATGGCCACGTCACTCATGCTTCACCTGACAGACCAGATGCTAGACCCTGAGGGAAGGTTTCTCTTTCTAAAGGGTATTGGAGAGACAAACCGGTAACTCTAGCGAATGTATACAGTCCCTATTCCAAGAGGGTGTCCTTTCTGAGAGAGGTCCTTCTGAAACTCACTTCCTTTCACAAGGAGGGGACTTTAATATGGCGCAGGACCCGCTGTTAGATACCACTACTGGCACCTCCTCTTTCAAATTGTGAAAATGGAACACTCTGTGGGTGCAAATGAGTTACATTTTGGAGAGCCCGCTGCCCGCCTCTTTACTATGTAACTCTCATTCCTATCCACAGTCATTCTTATCCATTTTCACATATCCCCACCCAGCATCTACTCCATCCCTCCAGTCTACACAATGCATGCATCCCTACCCAAGCCAAGCACCATCTATCCCTCCAGTCTCCACAACGCACACATCCCCACCCACGTGTTAAAATAAAAGTGGGTGCACTGAAGAACACAGTGGGATGGTCAGTGGGCCGATTCGAAGGGCCCACTGACCTAAAGCTGTGTAAGAGGCCATAACATGTATGATGGCTGCCCTGGCTGCATTATCTTGTGGTGTGCTTTGTGTTTATTTCCCGTGACAGAATGTCCTTCATGACTGCTGATTGAGTGTAAAAAAAAAATAAGATGGCAGCCAGATGATGGCAGGAAGGGGAACCACTTTTCTATTTGTTAAACATTATTGCATTGCAGTGGGATGTGCAGTATAATGTGCGTAATTTTAGCAGAACTGCATGCATCTATAGCCAGGTGCAGGACTACAGAAACAAGGAGGATACATTTCCCTATTTACAATCAGTTTACTGCCACTTTCTGCTGTTATGCTGAATGTTGTGTTGAAAACAGCAGAAGGAATCAAATACCACCAAAGAAAGCTCTATTTGTGGGAAAAAAAGGACATAATTTTTTTTGGGGTACAGTGTCGCACGACCACACAATAGTCAGTTAAAGTAACACAGTGCCATATCGCAAAAGTCACAGCCAGGAACCCACAGTAGTGATGCCGACACTTCATTTCCACACATTGATGGACCCTGGGAAAGGTGAGTGTCCGATTATTAAAAGTCAGCAGCTGCATTATATGTAGCTGCTGACTTTTATTATATAAAGGGATTTTTAATAACAGCTTACCTGTAAAATCCTTTTCTTGGAGTACATCACGGGACACAGAGCGCATAGCCATTACATATGGGTTATATGGAGTACCTTCAGGTGTGGACACTGGTGTAATCAACTTCACAGGAAGTTCCTCCCTATATAACCCCCTCCCACTGAGAGTGCTTTAGTTTTGTAGCAAGCAATTTCTCTGAGGTTACACAATGTTCCCACAAAGAGGGGTGGGAGCTCTGTGTCCCGTGATGTACTCCAAGAAAAGGATTTTACAGGTAAGCTGTTATTAAAAATCCCTTTTTCTTGATCGTACATCACGGGACACAGAGCGCATAGCCATTACATATGGGATGTCCCAAAGCAATGCTCTATGAAGGGAGGGAGACCGTAAGGCAAAAAATAGCCAAACAGAAACTATATCAGGAGGTAAAATAGCTCCACCAACAGAAAAAGGGGGCGTGAACCGGGCCAGAGGATTCTATACCGCTGCCCGTAGGACCGCCTGCCCAAATGCTGCGTCCGCAGCCTTTGTGACGTCCAACTTATAAAATTTAGTAAACGTATGTACGGAAGACCAGGTTGCCGCTTTGCAAACCTGTGCCATAGAGATCTGATGGTGTGCCGCCCAAGAGGCACTCATGGCCCTCGTAGAATGGGCTTTAACTGATAAGGGAGGTGGAACGCGCTTCAGACCATAGGCCTGAAAAATCAGCTGCTTAATCCACCTAGCCAAGGAAGACTTGGCAGCCGGCTGACCCTTCTTGGGGCCATCCGGAAGAATGAAAAGCACATCTGTTTTCCTAATCTTTTCTGTAGCCTTGAGATAAACCCTCATGGCTCGGACCACATCCAAAGTATGAAGCAATCTTTCCTCTCTGGACTGGGGAGTAGGAAAGAAGGATGGTAGGACTAGGTCCTGATTCAAGTGAAAACTGGATATGACCTTAGGAAGGAAAGAAGGCTGAGGCCGCAGAACCACTCTGTCCTTATGCAGAATAAGGTACGGTTCCCTGCAAGACAAGGCTGCCAGCTCGGAGACCCTTCTGGCCGAAGCCATAGCCACCAAGAAAACCAACTTTCGGGTTAGCAGCACAAGAGGGATTTCTGTCAGAGGTTCAAACGGCTGCTTTTGTAAAGCTGACAAGACCAGATTTAAATTCCAGGGGCAGAGGGGAGCTCTAATAGGGGGATTTACATGCAAGACCCCCTGCAAAAAGGTTTTTACAAGCGAATGTGTGGCCAAAGGCCTTTGAAACCATATCGATAAGGCAGACACCTGCCCCTTTAGAGTACTAAGAGCCAACCCCTTGTCAACGCCAACCTGGAGGAATCGCAAGATCCTGTCAATAAAAAACTTGCGAGGATGCCCTCCTTGAGACTCGCACCACTCCACATAGGTTCTCCAGACTCTGTAATAGATATTTCTAGAGACTGGCTTTCTAGCTTGAATTAACGTAGATATGACTTGGGCCGAGAGGCCTCTGCCCTTAAGAATTAGAGATTCAGCCGCCAAGCCATCAAATTTAGCTGCTGTGAAGCAGGGTGGTAGATCGGGCCCTGAGACAGCAGATCTGGGCGCAGGGGGAGTGGCCACGGTGCCCTTACTGACATCCTCACGATGAGTGCGTACCAAGCCCTTCTGGGCCAGGCTGGGGCCACCAGGATCACCGGCCTGCGCTCCACCCTGATCCTTCGTAGAAGGCGGGGAATCATCTGTAGTGGAGGGAACGCATACAGGAGAGAAAACTGGTGCCAGGGGCAAACCAACGCATCGGTCCCGTAGGCCGAGGGGTCCCTGGCTCGGGATACAAATTTGTCCAATTTCTTGTTGAATCTTGTTGCCATGATGTCCACATCGGGAACTCCGAATCTTTGGCAAATCTCTTGGAATACCTGGGGGTGAAGAGACCACTCTCCCGGGAGCAACTGTTGACGACTCAAAAAATCTGCTTGAGAATTGTCTATCCCTGGGATGAACACTGCTGAGATGCAGGGTACATGGGCTTCGGCCCATGCAAAAATTAGGTTTACTTCCCTTTGAGCCGCCAGGCTCTTTGTGCCCCCCTGGTGGTTTATGTATGCCACCGCCGTGGCATTGTCGGACTGTATCCTTACTGGCAGACCCTGCAGGGGGAGAGTCCAGGCGACCAGGGCCAACCGAACAGCTCTGATCTCTAGGACATTGATGGGAAGCAGACTTTCTGCCTCTGACCACTGTCCCTGCTGGGTCCGTTTTCCTAAGATTGCCCCCCAACCTGTTAGGCTGGCATCTGTGGTTACTATTTTCCACGAGATGGGGCAAAAGGTTTTCCCTTTTGATAATTTTTGAGGGATCAGCCACCAGTACAGGCTGTGCCTGACTTCTGGAGAAAGAACTAATGGACGGTCTAATGCCTGTATGGACTTGTTCCAAGCAGAGAGAATAGCTGCTTGCAGAATTCTGGTATGGATCTGGGCGTAGGGCGCTGCTTCGAAGGCGGCCACCATCTTCCCCAGCAGTCGCATGCATAGGCGAATAGTCGGCTTCTTTTTGCCTAAGACTATTTGAATCGTTTGAATCAACGACCTGATCTTCTCTTGAGGTAAAAATACCTTCTGGCATTCTGTATCTAACCGAAAGCCTAGATATTCCAACTGTCTTGTGGGATGTAACCTTGATTTTTCTTGGTTCACAATCCACCCGAACTCTTCTAGATGCCGCACTGTGCGGACTACTGCATGATTGAGGTTGGAAGCTGAACTGTCGATAACCAGGAGATCGTCCAGGTATGCTAGGACCAAGATGCCTTCTGTCCTTAGGACGGCTAGTACCGGGGCTAACACCTTTGTGAATACCCGTGGAGCTGTTGCCAACCCGAAAGGGAGGGCTACGAACTGATAATGACTTTGGTTTATCGTAAAACGAAGAAACTTGTGATGTGCTGGGTAAATTGGCACATGCAGATATGCATCCTTTATGTCTATAGATGCTAGGAAGTCGCCCTGATGCAGGCTGGTTGTCACTGAACGTATGGAGTCCATACGGAAGGTCTGAATCCTTAGAAAGCGATTTAGGCGTTTGAGGTCTAATATAGGCCTGACGTCGCCATTGGGTTTTGGTATAACAAAAAGGTTGGAGTAGAATCCCAGACCCCTTTCTTGGGTTGGTACTTCTACAATTACTCCTTGGAGCAAGAGGCGATCCAACGCCTTTACGAGAGAGGCCCTCTTTAACGGGTCGCTTGGAAGACTTGACCCCTGAAAATGAGGAGGGGGGATTTCTCGAAACTCTAGTTTGTAGCCTGAGGCTACTACGGACCGAACCCAAGAGTCGGGAATTCTGGCCTTCCAGACTTCGGAGAAAAACTGAAGTCTTCCCCCCACCCAAGAGAGTGGGGGCGCCCCTTCATGAATCTGATTTGATGACTGGTTTAGCCGGCTTGCGAGACCAGGGCCTCTTGTTTGCCGCGGCTTGTCCCTGTGGGCGGCTATTAACTGTTGAACGCCCGGGAGGCCGTCGATACTGACGGGAAGTCGAAGGGGCCGAGCCTGCAATGGCCTGTCGTTTAAACGTGGGCCCACGCGGTCTTTTCTTGACCGGTAAGGAAGTACTTTTTCCACTTGATATGGTGTGGATATATTTATCTAGGTCTTCCCCGAATAGTCTTCCCCCATGAAAGGGAAACCCTGCTAGAAGCTTTTTGCAGGGTGCCTCTGCTGACCAGTTCTTTAGCCACAAAAGACGACGCATGTGAACCATCAGTAGAGATAAACGGGATGCCTGTTGGATGGAGTCCTTAATAGCATCTACTGCAAAGCAGAGAGCCCTAGGGAATTCTGCTAATTCATGAGTATGCTGAGCCGGCATGTCCTTCAATATATGCTTTGCCTGATCCTTCAAGGCCTGACAAACACCAATGGCTGCTACTGCTGGCTGAACCATGGCACCTACTGAGGTAAAAGCTGCTTTCAGTAGGGTCTCGAATTTCTTGTCGACCGGATCCTTGAACATATGGACATTTTCAACCGGACAAGTCAGGGATTTATTCACGCAGGAAATGGCTGCGTCCACTGTAGGGAGAGCCCATTTCTTTACATATTCCTCTTCCATAGGGTAGAGAATAGAGAATCTTTTAGGAGGGACAAAGATTCTATCAGGTCGAGCCCAATCTTGGTAAATCACGTTCCGCAGAAGGGGGTGCATTGGAAAGGATGCACCAGTTAATGGGGCCTTTAAAGAACCCAATGAGGATACCTCCGGGGCTACTAGTTCTGGCACTGGAAGTTTAAAGGCAGTGCGAACCATATCTGTCAAAGACTGGATCCACAGGCCCTCCGCTTGAGAGGCCGAAAAATATTCATCTATAGTGGAATTTTCCCTGTCTGAACCGTCGGGACTTGGGTCTGCCTGATCCCCTTGTGGGTCCCGTTCCTCTGAAGAGGAGACCTCCGCATCTGAAAACCCCACACTGGGTGAAGGGGATCTAGCCCGCTTGCTACTTGGGCAAGGACGGGAAAACAACGCAGTTAACCTTTTCTCTAGCCCACACATGGTGGCTGCTAGCATTTCTTCCGTCACGTAAACGGGAATGGGTGGATCGGGGGCCGCCTCTGCCCCCAGCACCCCCAATGGCTCTTGTACTATGCCACTCGGTGTCCTGACTGGCGAGGGTGGGGCCGTAGAAGCCTGGCCCAAATCCTCTGACCCCGATGGAGACCCCTTTTGCTTTTTGGTACCTTTAGCAGCCTTGGCTGGTCCAGATCCCTTTGGAGCCATTGTACAACCTTGGGTCACCCCTATAGCCAACACCTGACTGTTGTAGCTAGGAATAACCAATATGAGGGCAGGTATGAGAGAAAATGAAAAAGAACTAATTTCTCTCTTTTTCTTTTATATTTCTCTTTTTTTTTTTTTTTTTTTTTTTTTTTCAAAAAAATCTTTTTTACCCGCCTGGGAGGTGGCAATACCGAGGAAGCCTGTGAGTATTGACACACCAATGCCCGTTAGCCGGAGTCCAAGGTAGACTCAGATACTGCTGGATCTAAGGCTGAGTCCCTTTAAGCAAAAAAACCCTTTTTTTTTTTTTTTTTTTTTTCTGGTCTATAGTGGACCTAAGTCCTAGACCTGAAGATCCACTAAACCGCCACTAGGTGTCCCTGTGTGGCCAAAAGACCCAGCTGCACGCTCTGTATCCTTTCTTCCTCTGCCTCCAGGAGGGAAAGACCAGCCAGAGAAAAGTTTTTCCTTTATACAGACCCTGACGCTGCTGGCCCGCCCCCCCGACGCACGCCGACGCTATAAAAGGCGGCGTGCACGCGCGCGCGTATGCGCGCGCACACACGCGCGCATGATCGCGCGCACGATCGCGCGCACGATCGCGCGCACGATCGCGCGCACGATCGCGCGCACCACGCCGAACCCACATGGAGGAAGCAGAGCAGAGGAACAACATGGACCAGCGTTATGCAGCACCAACAGACACCAGGTAAGCACTAATCTTATTGTAGTGCACACACAGCGAGGAAGCTGTCCCCATGGGCTTCCTAAGAAACAGGAGTTTTAACCAGCAATTTCCTCTTTAAAACATGTGGGGTTGCAGTATCAGTGTTAACAGGCAGACCTGGGGTGAGTAGCAAATATATAACTTACACAAGTATACATATATCTACATGTTATCTGGGTAAACATTAGAATCCCATCCTGCCTCAACAGACATAGTGGAGATAGTGGCTGATGCACAAGCATACCATTAGCCAACCCAGAACCCCCAGGGGGATACCTACTGTCGAACCAAGTCCCGCAGGTTCCCTCTTACCTGCTCCACGCCGCAGGGTATTGCAAAATGCAAGAGGCCCAGCCTTCCCCCATCTCCGTGGGTATTGTCTTGGACCTTCAGGGACCGGGGTCCTGTGTTAAGGAACCCACACCCCTGGACCTATATAGCATCCTGGCATCAGTAACTTTTAGTTCTTGGAAGAGACTAAAGCACTGGAGCCCAGAATCCAGCCCTCCAAGGAGAGGCATTATAGGCAAAACCCCACTCCAGCAGGGCCCGGGTACCGTACATCTTGGCTCTGAAGCACTTCGGACGGATCCGGCTAGCTATCCTGGGTCCCGAGACCTCCGAGGGACAGCTAGACGTGACCAACACCTAAGACACTGGCGGAAAAACTAAAGCACTCTCAGTGGGAGGGGGTTATATAGGGAGGAACTTCCTGTGAAGTTGATTACACCAGTGTCCACACCTGAAGGTACTCCATATAACCCATATGTAATGGCTATGCGCTCTGTGTCCCGTGATGTACGATCAAGAAATATATATTTTTTTAGTGGGAACTCCACTTCAAGTTTCACATAACTACAGAGGCACGTGAATAATGTCTTGTGAAATTTACACTACAGTATTTTCAAACAATTTTAAAGCAGGATTTATTTAGGTTAATTTTATGCCACTTATTAAATACAAACTATTCCTTACTAGTACATAATTTATCAGTCATAAAATAAAGTGTATCTTACCATGTAAACCAGTAGGTGGTAGTATAACACTATTAGAAAATATATTCCAAAGCAATAAATTCGCTATTTGTTATACTTAAACAGCGTTGCCATTTTTTAAATGAATCCCATTGTTAATATACACTGTTTAAATAATGAAGTATATGTAGTTTTGTATGAATTGTACTTATATAATACTAATATATTTCAGATATACAAATATACTTATACTAATATATTCCAGATGTACAGATTATATATATATATATATATATATATAAAGCTAAAAAACAAAAACAAAGGGCAAGGAAGAATACAAGTTATCAGCTGGCTGTAATGCTTTCTACATTTATATATGCCCATGCTTAGTACTGCCTAGTGGCTTTGTCTCCCTGCAAATCTATGGGTGGTCATATATGTCCTGATAATGGAAATTTCCAGGATAATTTACAACGTTCTCAAAGTCCCTCTGGCAATCAGGGTGGTCTCTATCACACACATTTTACATTAGTTGAAAACCTCCATGCAGGTTGTAATCCAGGAAGGAAATAATGCAAAGTACAGCGTGTGCATTATAGTGTATTCATGTATTATTAGGAAGATATAAAAAAAAAAAAATTCCTGCGTGTCTGGGATTTTATTTTAGTAGTTGTCATTCAGGGAGACTGCCTGATTGCAGTGAAATGCAGTTAGCCACTAGAGCAGACATGTTTTACTTAAAGGGGTTGTAAAGGTAAATAATTATTTTCCTAGATAGCCTGCTTTACCTTAGTGCAGTCCTCCTTCACTTACCTCATCCTATGATTTTGCTTTTAAATGTCCTTATTTTTTCTGAGAATTCCTCACTTCCTGTTCTTCTGTCTGTAACTCCACACAGTAATGCGAGGCTTTCTCCATGGTGTGGAGTGTCGTGCTTGACCCCTCCCCTGGAATACTGGAGAATCAGGACGCTCACTAACACACATCTCCTTTCTCTATCTGCAACATAGAGACATCCTGACTCTCCTGTATTCCAGGGGAGGGGTCGAGCACGACACTCCACACCAGGGAGAAAGCCTTGCATTACAGAAGAACAGGAAGTGAGGATTTTTCAGAAGAAATAAGGACATTTAAATGAAGGATGGTAAGTGAAGGAGGGCTGCACTAAGGTAAAGGAAGCTATTTAGGAAAAAAAAAATACCTTTACAACCCCTTTAAACAATGGGCTTAGTTGAGTGGAATTAATTTTCAATATATCGAGTGCCACATCTACTTCATGTTACCAACTTTAAAAAAAAAAAACAGGCACAAAAAATTATTTGAAACACATCCGCTCGCCATATGTTTATAAACATTCTCGGGTGGGAAGAGTCATATCTTGGTCATCGCTGCAGCAATGATCAAGATGTCATCCTCTTTTAGGGCCGGATACTGTATGTTCACCGGAATCCAGCTCTAGGCAGACAGTGAGAGGAACGCATGTTGTTCCTCCCACTGAGTGACATCAGAAACAGGAGTCGATGAGGATTTTGTCACTTCCTGTTTCGGTTCTTTGTTTACCTGGCTGTTACTGACCAGAGAAGCAGCCGATCAGACCGATCTGTGTCTGATCGGCTGCATTGGATATAGACCCCAGAATAGATCCAAGATCCCTGCATTAAGAGGACCTGTCACGGCCCATTCTGTTACAAGGGATTTTGTTCATCCCTTGTAATAACAATAAAATTGATAAAAAAAGTTCAAGTTACGCTGTTAAAAACAAAAGTTAATAAAAAACACAAAAAACTAATTTAAAGGGTCCCCCTGTCTCCCCGTGCTCACGCGCAAATGTGAATGCGCACGTAGGTCCGCATGCGTATGTAAACAACAATCACACTACACATGTGTATATATATATATATATATATATATGTGTGTATATATATATATATATATATATATATATATATATATATATATATATATATATATATAATGTTTGGGGTTCTAAGTAGTTTTCCAGCAAACAACAAAAACTTGTTTTTCACACGAGAGGAATGCCAGAACTGGCCCTTACTGGAAGTGGTTACATTTTTGCAGTGCTTTTCTTTTCATTTCACTTGCAATGTACCTTTGTACTATCTGGAAGTTTTAAATACTTCAGGTTAGTCAATTCCCTAGTATAGCCTCCTCCATCCTTGCACATCATAGATCTTTCCTCTTTTGGGAGTATTTATTTACTATCTGTGTTGCCCCAGCTTCTCTCCTCCTCTCATCTCCCTACATAACCTTTCTGTAAAACTCCTGTTAGGCCGCGTACACACGATCAAATTTGTCCGCTGAAAACGGTCCGATGGACCGTTTCAGCAGACAAATCCGATCGTGTGTACGGGCTAGCGGACAGGTTTGTCCATCGGACAAATTTCAAAGCATGCTTTGAAATTTGTCCGCTACAAACCTGTCCGTCGGATATGTCCGCTGGTTAGTACGGCAAACTAGCGGACATATCTTCCCGCACATGCGTCGTATCCTGTGAATGGATCCAACGCATGCGCGCGGAAGTTTTCACTTCCTGGTGCGGTGACGTAGCGGTGACGTGGCGGTGTCAACGTCACCGCCGCGTCGCCACGCTGTCTGCCGGCGGGGATTTTGATCCGATGGTGTGTACACGCCATCGGACCGAAATCCGATGAGACATGTCCGCTCTAAACTGTCCGTCGGACAAGTTTGAGCGGACATATCTCATCGTGTGTACGAGGCCTTACTGGTACTCCTGTGCTGCCATCTACCCAAATGAATACAAATAGGTGTGCTAACTCCTAATAGCCTAAGACAGGGGTACCCAAGCTTTTGAAGAGTGAGGGCCACTGTAGCGACTTGGTAACCAGTCGCGGGCCACAAGGAGCGGAGCAGATATATGACAGGTCCTAAAGGTGAGGGGAGGGGCATGGAATGTCCCCAACCATCACACATGGAATTCTGGCATAGATAAAACTAATTTACATAAGGGTTTTAAAAATTACTTAGGCCGCGTACACACGGCAGAGAAACTCGACGATGTGTTCCGCCCGGCGAGGTTCTCTGCCGGCCGTCAGATTCGGCGACCCGCCCGTCGGGAAAGGCAACCAGCCATTCATAACGACGGGCCGTCGAGCAAATAGAGAACCTGTTCTCTATTTGCTCGACGGGTTTCCCGACAGGCGGGGCTCACCGAGAGCGTACACACGGCCGAGGTTCTCGGCAGAATGCGGCTCCCAGCGAGGTTCTCGCTGGTTTCTGCCGAGAACCTTGGCCGTGTGTACGGGGCTTTACTGTTATTGGTCAGTTATTGGTGATCCTAATGGTCCAATCAGCAGGGATCCAGACCTATAAAAGAAAAAGAAAATGTGTCAGTTATTACAAATCGTTGGGATTATCTAGGGAAGCAGCGTTGCAGTACATTCAGCTGTGATGGAGTTCTTACTTCGCCAGGTTATGGAGCAGGCCGGTACTGAAGATGGTGAACGTTGGCTGCAATTATGCCTGTCGTTACCTCCTACTACGTCCTCTGGTGGTTTTCCTCTGGTTCTGTCCGCTTCTCCGGTCCGGTTCCATCCACGTCTTCAGCTTCGGTTCCGTTTCCTGGTTCCCTCCATGATGATGTCCGCCTTCTTTCGTCTTTTCCGGTGGTCGATTGTGACGACACTTCCTCCTCTCAATGGCACCCTTTGGCTGACCCCGTGACGCAGCCCGCGTCATCCTGTGTCGATCGTTATGTCGGTTGCTATTCGCCGGTTTAACATGACGTGACATGACATGACACAGTCCGCGCGGAAGTTACGTTAAAGAGACAGCGCAAGAGACCCGGGAGATTTGAATCCTTGCCTCCTCGTACGGAACCTAAAGCGGGTAAGAGGAAGAATAAGACTAACAAACGACTGGACACCCAGCCGCCTCTTATGGAGGTGAACCGTGTATCGTCACCTAAGTCTACTGCTACTCTTAGTGGAGGTGGGCATAATATTAAAGGTTTCCCTACCAGTGTCGGTGTTAACCCTGAGTTGGCCGGGAGTTCTTCGACGGACATGTCAGCTGTTCAAGTGGTTTCTAGGGCAACAGCACCTACACAGACTGGATCAGCTGCAGCACTGCCGTGGTAAATGTTCCTGTTTCCAGCATCCCTGCTGCTCAGCCGGGTCTTTCTGTAGGTGAGAACACTACGGCCTCTTTCTTAAACGAATTTGCCTTTTATATGAAAAATTTGTTTTCCAAACTGTTGCCTGCATCATCTGGGCTTGCTTCTGTATGGAAGGATAATTTGACTACTGCTGTACATTCGCCTGTTGTTCATGATGTAGCAGTTTCTTTGCCTGGGTTACAGTCTGTGCCTTTTATAGCACCCTCTTCTGGTGTTCCTGAATCGCATTTGAAAGAGGTTCTTTCGTGCGTGCTGTCACTATTGGGATTTCATTCGAATTTAACAATAAAAGAGAAGATATGGAAAGGAGAATATGTAGATTTACTCTGATTGCTTCCTTCTATGAAAGATAATAGAGGGAAAAAGAATGTAAATTAGAAATTTGATGACGAGAAGCGTAAGGTGGTTGCAAAAAGCTTTAATAATTGGCTTCAGGCCTTTAGCATATATGCTAGTGTTTTGGGTGAACGTCGCCCAGAATTATGCAGTGGCCCTTTTCAACACGTTGAAATAATACTAGAAGCTTATAAGAACTTTCCTGGACTGTCCTGGTTCTTCTATGAAGAATCATTTAGACAGAAGCTTGCAGTACATAAAAATTTGAGATGGGGTATGAAGGATGTTGGGCTATGGTTGAACTTACTTCCCCAGAGACAAGTTGTTAAATCTGCCATGCCTGCCACTGGACAGTTTCGCAAAGGCCTTTGTTTCAATTTCAATGAGAGTCAATGTAAATGGCTTACTAGTTGCAGGTACAAGCACGAATGTGCTCATTGTGCTGGATCTCACCCTGCTTTTCGTTGCTTCAAGAAGACAGGTTATCAGGGCGCTCATTCCAGGGAGCCTTTTTTTTAAAGCGGTTTCGCCAGTGAGACTGGTAAACATGTTGCCGTGCTACTCGCTACTCCGGTACCCAGATCGCAAGAGTGCAGACACACCAATTGAATTGAAGGTTTTTGTTGTGGTTTTCTTTTACCTTAATTTACTGGCTCTGGCTGTGTTATATTTAATAATAATTTGGCTTCTGTTGATGTGCATAAGGAGGTGGTAAGAAGGAAGATTGTTCAGGAAATTGAAGAAGGTAGAGTTGCCGGTTTCCCAATTTTAGAGTTTCCCCGCTGAGTGTTATTCCAAGAAGGAGCCTGGTTCTTTTAGACTTATTCATCATTTATGGTTTGTCATTGAATGATGAGATTGATTCTGATCTTTGTTTGGTTACTCATTCCTCTTTTGAGGATGCCTTGGTTCTGATTTGCTCGGCAGGGTGATTGTGCGTTGTTGGCGAAGGCTGACATCAAATCAGCCTTTCGGTTATTACCTATAAGACCGTCGGCTTTCAATTCTTTGGGTTTCTTTTCTGAAGACCGTTTGTATTTTGATAAGTGTTTGCCAATGGGATGTGCATTGTCATGTTTTTATTTTGAGATGTTTTCTTAATTGGGTTGTTTGTCATCGTGTGGGTTCTAAGCGCTGTGTTCATTATCTTTATGACGTTGTTCATTTGGCAAGGCGGATTCACTGGATTGTTTGTATATTTTTTCGGAGTTTAAAATGATTTTGTGCATCTTTTGGAGTCCCTTTGGCCCCTGAGAAGTTGGTCTCCCCGACCACATGTTTGGAATTTTTAGGCATACAGATTGACACTGTTACGAGGGAATTTCGGCTTCCTGGGGAAAAGATTGTGAAGATCAGGTTGTTGTTGGATATTATTCTGTCTAAATGTAAGGTTCAGTTGCGGACCATTCAGTCTTTGTTGGGATTGTTAGCGTTTGCATCCAGGATTATGCCAATGGGTAGGGTTTTTTCTAGGCGCCTTTATAGGGCTATTTCTGGTGTCAAGTCTCCTAGACATTTTGTGCGGATCACAGCGGATGTTCGAGATAATTTGTTAATGTGGAGTTCTTTTTTAGTTTCTTTTAATGGTTGTGCTATTTGGTAATCCCCTTTTTGCTCGGCCTCCGCGTTAAACTTGTATACGGATTTGGCTGGTTCTGTTGGCTATGGTGCTTTTTGGAATGGTCATTGGTCGGCTGGTCTGTGGCCTTCCTCCTGGGTTGATCGGGATTGGTTTGTAACGTTGTCCTTTTGGAGTTATTTCCTGTGGTTGTAGCCCTTGAGCTGTGGGGTGATCAGTTTAGGAATAAGAGAATTTTATTGCATTCTGATAACAAAGGCGTGGTGTTTGCGATCAACTGTTTCTAAATCCATTCCTGTAATTTCCGTTATTCGCTTTTTAGTTCTTTAATGTCTACGATTGAATGTATGGTTGGAGGCAAAGTATATACCTGGTTTTAATAATGCCATAACTGATTCACTGTCTCGCCAACAGATGCAGAAGTTTTAGGAATTGGTTACAGATGCAGACTAGATTGGTCTTTCTTGTCCTCCACATCTTTGGTCCAAAATTTGAGCCCTGTCTTGACTGCCTTGTATAATTCTTTAGCTGCGTCCACGCGAGCGAGTTATGTAGCTGCGTGGGACTTATGGACTTGTTTTTTAGGCTCCTTGGATGTCTCTGCTTCAAGTGACCCTGAGGATTTGATTTTATCTTTTCTTAATGCGTTAATGAGTAAAGGTTATTCTTATTGTAAGATTGCAAATATTTTGTCTGGACTTTCTTTTTTTCAAAAGTTGTCTGGCAATACCCATTGCAATAGTTTCTTTGCTGTTAAGCTGGCTTTGAGGGGTTACCGTAAGACACATGTCTCGACGGATAAGAGGTTGCCTGTTACTTTTGGATTGTTGAAACAATTGTGTGCTGCGACTAGCGTTGTTTGTTTCTCTTATTTTGAAGCCCTGCTGTTTAGGCTTGCCTTTTGCCTCTGCTTTTACGGTGCTTTTAGGATTTCTGAGTTGGTGCCCAATAATAAATACTCGGCTGGGTCTGCCGGCTTTTGCCGTGCTTCTGCAGCCTGGAGTCTTACGTCTATTTTTGCAACAGAGTAAGACCGATCAATTTGGTAAGGGTCGGTGGATCACTATTTACAAACATTTTGATGATTCAGTCTGTGCGATGCTTTGGTGCAACAATATCTGCTTTTGCGTCCTACCGATGGTTCTCAGTTCCTTCTTCATATTGGTTCCACCCCTTTGACTAGTTTTCAGTTTGGTTCTGTCTTGAAGAAATGCTTACTTCATTTGCGTTGGGTCACCTTCCGATATCTTCTCATTCATTTCGTATTGGGGCTGCAACTACTGCTGCTAGTACGGGTCTTGACGTATCTGCTATTAAGAATATTGGTAGGTGGTCTTCTAATTGTTATAGTACTTACATTCGTGCTAATAATTCTGTTTGATTTCAGGTTCTTCATTGGTGGCATGGATTGTCGGCCATTCATTTGTTTATTGGGCCCATAAGAGAGCTGACTTCAGGTGTTATGGTACCAATCTTACTTTATCGCCTCATGATGTAAAATTGTATTGGTATGGGCATAGGGGTTTATCCTGTTTTAATCTACGCAGGATTTTGTCATCTCTCTATTTACAATGGCCAGTGCCGGATATTATTATTTTACATTTAGCTGGGAATGATCTTGGTCGTCACAGGAAAATGGATGTTGCTAATATAAAGAATGATTTTTTGAGCATCCATTCTGTGTTGCCTAACTGTATTTTGGTTTATTCTGAGATCATCCCTCGTTTATTGTGGTTTTCTCCGCAGTTTAAAAAATTTGAAAAAGTTAGGAAAAATGTAAATAGGGCTATCTCGAAATTGATGCCTTCAATTCAAGGGTTTTCGTTTCGGCATATGGATTTGGAGGGAGGTGTGCAAGGTTTCTATCGTCCTGACGGAATCCATCTTTCAGACGTTGCCCTTGATATTTTTAATTTTAATTTGCAGTCCTGTGGAAATGGCTGTGGGCCGGTTGGGGTGCCGTTCTTATGGTCCATAAGATCGGCTGGTGGGACTTTTGTGTAATGTTATTATGGTTTGAGCTTTAACCACTTCCCCACCGCGCCATAAGCATTTTACTGCTACGGCGCGGTGGAGTTGCTTTGACACGACGTCCCTGGGACGTCCTCGTGCACTTCCGCGATTGCGCGTCCCCTGGGACGCGCTCGCGAAAGTGTCCGTGCTCGCCGGGTCTAGAAGACCCGGCGCATCACGGATCACGGTAAATTGCCGCTGATAGCGGCCGTTTACCACGTGATCGCGCCGTCGAATGACAGCGCGATCACTTGTAAACAAACCGGCGTCATTTGATGACGCCGGTTCCTCCCTCTCCTCGCTCTCCGCTCTGTACCGTTCGGTACAGTGTGCGAGGAGAGGGGGGGGAGCGGGGTGTCAGCAGCTGAGCTGTGGCTGGATCTGTGACAAATGCAGTCACAGATCCAGCCATCCCTCAAAACATCCCAGCTCTGCAATCCCCTAGTACCCTGCAATCCCCCCAGTACCCAACAATCCCCCAGTACCCAACAATCCCCCAGTACCCCACAGTACCCCACAATACCCCAGTACCCCACAATACCCCAGTACCCCACAATACCCCAGTACCCCACAATACCCCACAATACCCCAATATTCAACAATACCCCAATACTCAACAATACCACAATACCCCAATACTCGGCAATACCCCAATACTCGGCAATACCCCAATACTCGGCAATACCCCAATACTCTGCATGATACTTTGCAATACCCCAATACTCGGCAATACCCCAATACTCGGCTACCCCAATACTCGGCAATACCCCAATACTCTGCATGATACTCGGCAATACCCCAATACTCGGCAATACCCCAATACTCGGCAATACCCCAATACTCTGCATGATACTCGGCAATACCCCAATACTCGGCAATACCCCAATACTACTCGGCATACCCCAATACTCTGCATGATACTTTGCAATACCCCAATACTCGGCAATACCCCAATACTCGGCAATACCCCAATACTCGGCAATACCCCAATACCCTGCATGATACTTTGCAATACCCCAATACTCTGCAATACCCTGCGCGATACTCTGCAATACCGCCTATGGAGATTTTTAAGTAGCGAAGTTTGGCGCCATTCCACGAGTGTGCGCAATTTTGAAGGGTGACATGTTGGGTATCTATTTACTCGGCGTAACTTCATCTTTCACATTATGAAAAAAAATTGGGCTAACTTTACTGTTTTGTTTTGTTTTTTTTTTAGCACAAAACAGTTTTTTTTAAAAACACGCGTTCAATAAATTTCTGCGAAAATACCGTGCGAGATAAAACGTTGTAACGGCCGCCATTGTATTCTCTAGGGTCTTTGCTAAAAAAGCATATATAATGTTTGGGGTTCTATGTAATTTTCTAGCAAATAAATGATGATTTTTCCATGTAGGAGAGAAATGTCAGAATTGGTCTGGGTGTTCCAGAACGCCTGATGGTGCTCCCTGCATGTTGGGCCTCTGTATGTGGCCACGCTGTGTAAAAGTCTCACACATGGGGTATCGCCATACTCGGGAGGAATAGCAGAATGTGTTTTGGGGTGTAATTTGTGGTATGCATTTGCTGTGTGTGAGAAATAACCTGCTAATATGACAGAAACAAGTTTTTTTTTTTTTTTTTTTTTACAGAATTTTCAGTCGTTTTTCTTTTATAGCGCAAAAAATAAAAAACCCAGAAGTGATCAAATACCACCAAAAGAAAGCTCTATTTGTGTGAAAAAAAGGACAAAAATTTCAAATGGGTAGAATGTTGTATGACTGAGTAATTGTCATTCATATTGTGAGAGCACCGAAAGCTGAAAATTGGTCTGGTTAGGAAGGGTGTTTAAGTGCCCAGTGGTCAAGTGGTTAATAGCTAAACCAGTTGTATATTTGTCTTGGAAGTTATTGAAGACAATTATTTTAATATATTCATGGTATGTTTACAGTTAAAATTATATTTTGATTACCTATAATAAAGGCCGTGGCCATTAAATTCTACACAATGGTATTTTATTTATTTAATCATTTAATTATATTTATTTATTTAATTATTACTTTAAGTATGTAAGTGTTAAAAAATGTTATGACTAGCATTCCAATGTCCACCCTGCATATGGACACATGTACACAGCCTGCTTTACTTTATGAGCCCACTGATCCTTGACAGAAGTGGACAAATCCCCTTCTGTTTTTTTTAAGTGGATTGGATTGGAGATAGGCGGGTGTAAACCGACACAAGTCTTTTTACATCTGCCGCTCTATAGAGGTGAATAGAGGGTCCAATTCAATCCACCTGAAAAGCAGACAGGCGGATCCTATCCGACCGATTGCGTGAAAGGGCCTAAGGCTTCTTTCACACTGATGCACTGTGGGTTACCTGCACGTCAACTGACCTCAATCTTTACTTCTTCTTCAAGATTTCTGCAGGTATCGCTGGCTGCTGCTGTTCCCCAGGCGGGTATGGCTGGTGGCTGCTGCTGGCTGTCCTCCCGGGCTGGTACTACTGGTGGGTCATGCTGGCTGGTACTGCTGTGGGGCACTGCTGGCTGGTACTGTTGGTGGGTACTGCTGGTGGGTACTGCTGGCTGGTTCCCGACCCACCATTCCCGAGTATCAGTGTGACAGGAGCTGGTGCTAGAGGAAGCATGCAGCTGCAGTATAGAGCAGAGCCAATGTTTCCTGTATCACTCTTGTCACAGGTGGAGTACATTTGGTATCACTCTGCCTGTGACAGGAGTCAGTGCTATACAGGAAACATTGGCTGTGGTTTCTCTAGCACTATCTCTGTTCTTCACACTAATGCTCTGGGATGACAAGTCAGGAACCAGCAATCTGGGCTTGCCGACCCGCCATCCCAAAGCAGGAGGTGGCAGGCCACATCAGAGGACGCCCCTGACCTAAGAGCTGCTGCTAACACTGTAGCTTTGTTCTAACATAAAGCATAAACCAAATAACAAATTAGTGTTGCTGTTCTATATTACACACACAAGCACACTACTTGCAAAATAGAGGTAAGTGTTACCACAACCTCAATGTTACTATACGGCTGTGTAACAATGTGAAAAAAAAAAACCTAACCACATGATCCTGATACTTCCAGATATGAATACTTTAATCAAAGTGTGTATTTTCAAGACGTATTATTTAATATGTCTGACTCAGTGCTTTATGTAAATGTAGGTTTTGAGTATTTTTATATACAGTATTTAGAAATGTTACCCTATACTCTGAATACAATTTTTAAGGCAATATGGCGTTAACTTAGTAAATACTAAGGCCGGCATTCTAATATGGGCAGAATCACTAATTAAATGGAGTCTGTTAGCTAGTAGTCTCTCTCTATTAAAATGCCACTGATTACCATGGCAATAGAGTAAATATACTGAGTAGCTTTAGATGAGGGGTATGAACACCAACAAAATGGAGCCTTATTATCTGTTTATTACTTTATCTCCAATAAAATGCCACTGGTATCCTAGTAACCTAATGTACACATAGTCAGGTATTGTAGCTGAATTTCAAGAAAATGGTGCTGGTATCTTAGCATCTCAGTGTACATATAGTCTGGTATTTAAGCATTAACCACTTAAGGACCGCCGCACGCAGATTTACGTCAACAGAATGCCACGGACAGGCAAATGGACGTACATGTTTGTCTCTTTAAATTTTCTGCCGCATAATCGCGCGCGCACTGCCGTCGGCGCGCTCATGACCCTCTCGCAAGCTCCGTGACAATGCCCATGGGACTCGCGGACTTGATGTCCGCCAGTGTCCAGTGATCGTGTCATGGAGCTAAAGAACGGGGAGATGTCAGGGTAAACACAACATCACCCTGTTCTTTCTAGTGACATGTCACTGATCGAATGATCCCTCTCATCAGGAGCAGCGATCAGGGACGTGTCACTTGTAGCCACGCCCCCTAACAGTTAGAATCACTCCCTAGACTTAACGCCTTCAGTGATCTCGACAGGTTAACCCCTTTACTGCCAGTGTAATTTTTTTTACAGTATTCAGTGCATTTTTTTTTTAGCACTGATCACTGTAAAATTACAATGGTCCCAAAATGGTGTCAAAAGTGTCCGATGTGTACGCCATAATGCCGCAGTCACGTTGATCACTGCCATTACTAGTAAAAAAAAAATATTAATAAAAATGCCATAAAACTATCCCCTATTTTGTAGACAACTTTTGTGCAAACCAATCAATAAGCGCTTATTGCGATTTGTTTTACCAAAATATGTAGAAGAATACATTTCGGCCTAAAATGAGGAAAAATATATTTTTTTTATATATTTTTGGGGGATATTTATTATAGTAAAAAATATTATTTTTTTCAAAATTGTCACTCTTTTTTTGTTTATAGCGCAAAAAATAAAAACCCTATAGGTGATCCAATACCACCAAAAGAAAACTCTATTTGTGGTAAAAAAAAGGACATCAATTTTGTTTGTGAGCCACACAATTGTCAGTAGAAGCGACGCAGTGTAGAATTGAAAACCGTGGCATGGTCTTTGGCCAGCAAATGGTCCAGGGCTTAAGTGGTTAAGAAGGTGGTTAAGAAGTCACGTGACTGGTAATAAACGGCGTTGGATGCAGAATCTGTGACATCATCATGCCAGACAAGAAGCGATGGCCTATAGTGTGGTATATAATGTGGCTGATATCCTGAATTCCTAAGGGGGGCAGTGCTAGCAAGCATGCTATGTATCTATGTGCACAGATTTAAGAGGAGATTGAAATTTGAGTATTTATTGGTACTTTTAATACATTTTGAAGCTTTTCAATATGGAGAAAACTATATTATGGTCTATCTATTATTGTTTTTTTAACAAACATGCTGAGACTGGTGATTCCATTAGGAGCACTGGTATCTGCGGAGGAGTGTTGAAGGATTTGGAGACTGTATAGCCAGCCATGCAATAAGACTCTGGGAAGGGGAAGATCCTGTGGTGTTCTTGAAGTTGGGGTTCACTCTGGATGCATGTGTCATCAGATAGCTATATCAGAGGCCGCGTACACACGATCAGACCAGTCCGATGAAACTGGTCTTAAGATTTACGTCAACAGTCCGATGAAACTGGTCTTAAGACCAGTTTCATCGGACCAATTTGATGGTGTGTGCGGCCCATCGAACCGTTGTCCGTCTGACCAAAGTTTTAAAACTTGCTTCGATGGTTAGTACACAAAAGCATCGACCAAAACCCGTGCATGCTCAGAATCAAGTCGACGCATGCTTGGAAGCATTGAACTTCGTTTTTTCAGCATGTCGTTGTGTTCTACGCCACCGCGTTCTGGTCTGATCGGATTTTTGGCCCGATGGTGTGTACGCACATCAGACCATCAGACCACTTCAGCATGGTCCGATGAAAATGGTCCGTCGGACCAGTTTAAGCGGACCGGTCTGATCGTGTCTACGTGGCCAGACTATTTACTTAATACAATACATCTTTGAGGCCACGTACACACGATCAGACCGGTCCGATGAGACTGGCCTGACAGACCATTTTCATCGGACCACGCTGAAGTGGTCTGATGGTCTGATGTGCGTACACACCATCAGTCCAAAATCCCATCGGGCCAGAACGTGGTGACGTAGAACACAACGACGTGCTGAAAAAAACGAAGTTCAGTGCTTTCAAGCATGCATCGACTTGATTCTGAGCATGCGCGGGTTTTTGGTCCAATGCTTTTGTGTACTATCCATCGTTTTGGTCCATCGGACAGGTGTCCGTCGGACAGATTTTAAGCAGGTTTTAAAAACTTTGGTCCGACGGACAACGCTCCGACGGGCCGTACACACGATCAATTTGGTCCGATGAAACTGGTCTTCAGACCAGTTTCATCGGACCGGTCTGATCGTGTGTACGTGGCCTAACTGTTGAATTACACAGAGGACTTTACAGTTTGAGGTGTTCCCACCGCTATTGCACTATTGTTGTATATTAACTATTGGTTAAAGCTTTTATGTTTAAAGGGTTTCATCACAGTTATACGGGATATGGTATATAGGGTATTTCACCATTATTGAAAGAATATTGTGTACATTAACAATGTGATATTAAATTAAATGTGAAATTAAAATGTTATGTTTATTTGTTTTCATCACTGTTATATTGTGAGTATTATATGGGTAGAATACTCATTGCAATGTGGGATTATCAATAAAAATGATTCATGTTTTATTGTGGCATTAAGGATGCATATTATGTTTACTTTATATTAGAGGGTTCCACCATAATTTGAGAATCACTCATTGGAGAGGTAGCGCTACACTTTTGGTTTCTTGTGTCTACATTTGTTTACATTTGGCTTCTTTTATTTTTAAACATGGCCGCAGTGTCATTACACTTTCTAAATACCTTTATACAGCTAGAAAAAATACAGTGCCCAGAGTTGGCCTTTTAGGCCCCATGCACACGAGACGCTGGTAAACTCGAGTTCAGAGGCGTTTGGGCATTTTTTTCAACAACCCCTAAACCCATTTAATGTTATCCTATGTGTCCATGCACACAATCAAGTTTTTTGGCGGTTAAAAGCAGTTGGGTTTAGGGCCGTTTTTTCAAACGCAAAATTTTGGGTTCAGAAGCGTTTGCTTTTGCGTTTTAAACACTAAATGCCGCTAAACGCGTCTAAACGCGTCTAAACGCGGCACCCGCGTTTAGCCGCGTTTGCGTTTATAAGCGTTTTTAAAGGAACCCTTTTTTTAACATAATAAAATAGGGAAATATCATTAAAAAATTTTAAAAAATGATTTAAATCATTTTAAATTATGTCTATCATTCAGATAATTCAAAGATGATATATATTCATTCAATAATTCAATATTGAAAATTAAACATTTCGAATTTTTAAAAATTCGAATTTTTAAAAATTCGAATTTTTAAAAATTCGAATTTTTAAAAATCAAATTTTTAACATTTCGGAATTTTCAAAATTCGAATTTTCAAAATTTCGAATTTACAAAATTTCGAATTTTTCTAAATTTCGAATTTTTAAAAATTCGAATTTTGAAAATTCGAATTTTCCAAAATTTCGCATTTTTCAAAATTTCGAATTTTTAAAAACTCGAATTTTGAAAATTCGAATTTTTAACATTTCGAATTTTTTCGAATTTTCAAAATTTCGAATTTTCAAAATTCGAATTTTTCAAATTTCGAATTTTCAAAATTCGAATTTTTTAAAATTCGAATTTTTCGAATTTTTCGAAAATTCGAATTTTTTAAATTCGAATTTTGAAAAATCTAAAATTTCGATTTTGAAAA